>WNYA01000038.1:491637-548591 GCA_019512145.1 Engystomops pustulosus
AGAAAGGAAAGGGGGGGAAAGAGAAAGACAGGGGAAGAAGGGGGGACAGGATCCGTTCCTTTGGCACCCAACAGTCTTCAGGTTCTTCGTCTTGGCGAGAGTACCGGTTCTGCTTCTCACACAGAGCCCCCTTTGTCTATTGCCATCATAAAAAGCGAAGCCGAAAATCTGCCTTGCACCGAGGCATAGCGTACCACAGGGTCACTAAGCAGTAGTATTTTGGGACCATCAGGCCTTTAACAAAAATATTTAACACATGTGCAACCTTCAAGATTGCACCATGATGTTAAAAACCATCCAGCCTCCTCCGTCCCTTACACTGGCCGTATCCTCTCCAGTCCGCCTGATGGTTCAAAAAACCGACATCGAAAAACAAAATAAAAGAGCCCTTTTTTTCCCTGGCATCAGGTCAAATGTTTTGATCCAGTAAGAATAAATGACCATCTTTGTTCCATTTCTGGACCTTGATGATGCAAGATAAGCAATGACATGGAAAGTAAATGTTTTTTAAAAGAATATATCTGCCTACCTTTAAACCATCTGATGTTCCAGAACTCCTGACCGTCTGCCTTTGGTGCATCCAGAGCGCTCAAAGACTCATCCCACTGCCAGTCCAGGTTGCACAAAACCGCAGGTCCTCCTTGTCCATTGTTGCCTGTCTTCTTTGGCACCCAAAGAGTCTTGGCAATTTTCTTCTTCCTTAGAGATATGACCTGTTTCTTGCTCACAGCAAGAGCAAGAAACTGTGTGCAACGCCAATACGAAAAGTCTCTTGGACCGGACACAAAGGTCGTCACAGAGCTTATTTTGGACCATCAGGCTTTAAAAAATTAATTTAACATCAATGTGCAACCTTCATAGATTGCACACATGATGTTAAAACATCCAGCCTCCTCCGTCCCCTTACAGCTGCCGTATCCTCTCCAAAGTCCGCCTGATGGTTCAAAAAAAGCGACAATCGAAAAACAAAATAAACATAGCCCTTTGTTTCCCTGGCATCAGGTCAATGTTGTGATCCGTAAAGAATAAATACACATGTCTTCCATTTCTGGACCACATTGATGATGCAAAGGAAAAGCATGGGCTTAAATATGGTTAAAAGATATATTGCTGCCTACCTTTAAACCATCTGATGTTCCAGAACTCCTGACCGTCTGCCTTGGGTCATCCAAGCGCTCAAGACTCATCCCACGATCCAATGGTTGCACAAAAGCCAGGGTCCTCCTTGTCCATTAGTGCCTGTCTTCTTTGGCACCCAAAGAGTCTTGGCAATTTTCTTCTTCCTTAGAGATATGACCTGTTTCTTTTCTTGCTCACAGCAAGAGCAAGAACAGGTGTGCAACGCCAATACGAAAGTCTGTGTGACCGCAACACAAAGGGTCACTAAGCAGTAGATATTTTGGACCATCAGCTTTAAAATAATTAAACATCAAGTGTGCAACCTTCATAGATTGCACACATGAGTTAAAACATCCAGCCTCCTCCTCCTCCCTTACGCTCCTATCCTCTCCAAAGTCCGCCTGATGGTTAAAAAAAAACACACGAAAACAAATAAATGATAGCCCTTTGTTCCCTGGCATCAGGTCAAATGTTGTGATCCAGTAAGAATAATGACACATGTCTTCCATTTCTGGACCACATTGATGATGCAAAGGAAACAATGGGCTTATATGGTTTAAGAATATATCTGCCTACCTTTAAACCATCTGATGTTCCAGACTCCTGACCGTCTGCCTTTGGGTCATCCAGAGCGCTCAAAACTCATCCCACGATCCAATGGTTGCACAAACGCCAGGGTCCTCCTTGTCCATTGTGCCTGTCTTTTTGCACCCAAAGAGTCTTGGCAATTTTCTTCTTCCTTAGAGATATGACCTGTTTCTTGCTCACAGCAAGAGCAAGAAACTGGTGTGCAACGCCAAACGAAAGTCTGTGTGACCGCACACAAAGGGTCCTAAGCATTAGATATTTTGGACCATCAGGCTTTAAAAAATTTAACACATCAAGTGTGCAACCTTCAAGATTGCACACATGATGTTAAAAACCATCCCTCCTCCGTCCCCTTACAGCTGGCCGTATCCTCTCCAAAGTCCGCCTGATGGTTCAAAAAAAGCGACAATCGAAAAACAAAAATAAAGCCCTTTGTTTCCCTGGCATCAGGTCAATGTTGTGATCCAGTAAAGATATTGACACATGCTTCCATTTTGGACCACAATGTGCATATGGCAAATGGATAGTAATGTGTAACCTAATAGTTAGAATTATCTGCCTACCTTTAAACCCTGATGTTCCAGAACTCCGACCGTCTGCCTTGGTCATCCAGAGCGCTCAAGACTCATCCCACGATCCAATGGTTGCACAAAACGCCAGGGTCCTCCTTGTCCATTAGTGCCTGTCTCTTTGGCACCCAAAGAGTCTTGGCAATTTTCTTCTTTTCCTTAGAGATATGACCTGTTTCTTCTTGCTCACAGCAAGAGCAAGAAACTGGTGTGCAACGCCAATACGAAAGTCTGTGTGACCGCACACAAAGGGTCACTAAGCATAGATATTTTGGACCATCAGGCTTTAAAAAATATTTAAACATCAGTGTGCAACCTTCATGATTGCACACATGATGTTAAAAACATCCAGCCTCCTCCGTCCCCTTACAGCTGGCCGTATCCTCTCCAAAGTCCCCTGATGGTTAAAAAACGACAATCGAAAAACAAAATAAACGATAGCCCTTTGTTTCCCTGGCATCAGTTCAAATTTTGTGATCCAGTAAAAAAATAAATGACACATGTCTTCCATTTCTGGACCACATTGATGATGCAAAGGAAAAGCAATGGGCTTAAATATGGTTTAAATAATCTGCTCCTACCTTTAACCTCGATGTTCCAGAACTCCTGACCGTCTGCCTTTGGGTTCATCCAGACGCTCAAAAACTCATCCCACATCCAATGGTTGCACAAAACGCCAGGGTCCTCCTTGTCCATTAAGTGCCTGTCTTCTTTGGCACCCAAAGAGTCTTGGCAATTTTCTCTTCTTAAGATATGACCTGTTTCTTGCTCACAGCAAGAGCAAGAAACGGTGTGCAACGCCAATACGAAAGTCTGTGTGACCGCACACAAGGGTCACTAACAGTAGATATTTTGGACCATCAGGCTTTAAAAAAATAATTTAACATCAAGTGTGCAACCTTCATAGATTGCACACATGATGTTAAAAACATCCAGCCTCCTCCGTCCCCTTACAGCTCCGTATCCTCTCCAAAGTCCGCCTGATGGTTCAAAAAAAGCGACAATCGAAAAAAAAATAAACGATAGCCCTTGTTTCCCTGGCATCAGGTCAAATGTTGTGATCCAGTAAAGAATAAATGACATCTTCCCATTTCTGGACACACATTGATGATGCAAGAGAAAAAAGCATGGCTTAATATGGTTTAAAGAATATATCTGCCTACCTTTAAACCATCTGATGTTCCAGAACTCCTGACCGTCTGCCTTTGGGTCATCCAGAGCGCTCAAGACTCATCCCACGATCCAATGGTTGCACAAAAGCCAGGGTCCTCCTTGTCCATTAGTGCCTGTCTTCTTTGGCACCCAAGAGTCTTGGCAATTTTCTTCTTCCTTGAGATATGAACCTGTTTCTTGCTCAACAAGAGCAAGAAACTGGTGTGCAACGCAATACGAAAGTCTGTGTGACCCACAACAAGGGTCCTAAGCAGTAGATATTTTGGACCATCAGGCTTTAAAAATAATTTAACATCAAGTGTGAACCTTCAAGATTGCACACATGATGTTAAAAACATCCAGCCTCCTCCGTCCCCTTACAGCTGGCCGTATCCTCTCCAAAGTCCGCCTGATGGTTCAAAAAAACGACAATCGAAAAAATGAAAATAAACGATAGCCCTTTGTTTCCCTGGCATCAGGTCAAATGTTGTGATCCAGTAAAGAATAAATGACACATGTCTTCCATTTCTGGACCACATTGATGATGCAAAGGAAAAGCAATGGGCATAAATATGGTTTAAAGAATATATCTGCCTACCTTTAAACCATCTGATGTTCCAGAACTCCTGACCGTCTGCCTTTGGGTCATCCAAGCGCTCAAAGACTCATCCCACGATCCAATGGTTGCACAACCAGGGTCCTCCTTGTCCATTGTGCCTGTCTTCTTTGGCACCCAAAGAGTCTTGGCAATTTTCTTCTTCCTTAGAGATATGACCTGTTTCTTGCTCACAGCAAGAGCAGAAACTGGTGTGCAACGCCAATACGAAACTCTGTGACCCGACACAAAGGGCACTAAGCAGTAGATATTTTGGACCATCAGGTTTAAAAATTTTATTTACATCAAGTGTGACCACTTCAGTTTGCACACATGATGTTAAAAACATCCAGCCTCCTCCGTCCCCTTACAGCTGGCCGTATCCTCTCCAAGTCCGCCTGATGGTTCAAAAAAGCGACAATCGAAAACAAAAATAACGATAGCCCTTTGTTTCCTCTGGCATCAGGTCAAATGTTGTGATCCAGAAAGAATAATGACACATGTCTTCCATTTCTGGACCACATTGATGATGCAAAGGAAAAGCAATGGGCTTAATATGGTTTAAAGAATATATCTGCCTACCTTTAAACCATCTGATGTTCCAGAACTCCTGACCGTCTGCCTTGGGTCATCCAGAGCGCTCAAAGACTCATCCCACGATCCAATGGTTGCCAAAAGCCAGGTCCTCCTTGTCCATTGTGCCTGTCTTCTTTGGCACCCAAAGAGTCTTGGCAATTTTCTTCTTCCTTAGAGATATGCCTGTTTCTTCTTGCTCACCAGAGCGAAACTGGTGTGCAACGCCAATACAAAAGTCTTGTGACCACACACAAGGGCCACTAAGCAGTAGAATTTTTTGGACCATCAGGCTTAAAAATTTTATAAACATCAGTGTGAACCTTCAATTTGCACACATGATGTTAAAAACATCCAGCCTCCTCCGTCCCCTTACAGCTGGCCGTATCCTCTCCAAGTCCGCCTGATGTTTCAAAAAAACGACAATCGAAAAACAAAATAAATAATAGCCCTTTGTTCCCTGGCATCAGGTCAAATTTGTGATCCAGTAAAGAATAAATGACACATGTCTTCATTTCGGACCTTGATGATCAAAGGAAAAGCAATGGGCTTAAATATGGTTTAAAAATATATATCTGCCTACCTTTAAACCATCTGATGTTCCAGAACTCCGACCGTCTGCCTTTGGGTCATCCAGAGCGCTCAAAGACTCATCCCACGATCCAATGGTTGCACAAAACGCCAGTCCTCCTTGTCCATTAAGTGCCTGTCTTCTTTGGCACCCAAAGTCTGGCAATTTTCTTCTTCCTTAGAGATATGACCTGTTTCTTGCTCACAGCAAGAGCAAGAAACTGGTGTGCAACGCCAATACGAAAGTCTGTGTGCCCGCGCACAAGGGTCACTAAGCATATATTTGGACCATCAGGCTTTAAAAAAAATTTAACATCAAGTGTGCAACCTTCATAGATTGCACACATGATGTTAAAAACATCCAGCCTCCCCGTCCCCTTACAGCTGGCCGTATCCTCTCCAAAGTCCGCCTGATGGTTAAAAAAAGCGACAATCGAAAAACAAAATAACGATAGCCCTTTGTTTCCCTGGCATCAGGTCAAATGTTGTATCCAGTAAGAATAATAACATGTCTTCCATTTCTGGACACATTGATGATGCAAGAGAAAAAAAGCATTAACATAATATGTTTAAAGAATATCTGCCTACCTTTAAACCATCTGAGTTCCAGAACTCCTGACCGTCTGCCTTTGGGTCATCCAGAGCGCTCAAAGACTCTCCCACGATCCAATGGTTCACAAAAGCCAGGGTCCTCCTTGTCCATTGTCCTGTCTTCTTGGCACCCAGAGTCTTGGCAATTTCTTCTTCCTATAGAGTAGGACCTTTTCTTGCCACAGCAAGAGCAAGAAACTGGTGTGCAACGCCAATAAAAAGTCTCTGTGACCCGACACAAAGGTGCACTAAGCAGTAGATATTTTGGACCATCAGCTTTAAAAAAATTAACTTAACATCAATGTGAACCTTCATAGATTGCACACATGATGTAAAAACATCCAGCCTCCTCCGTCCCCTTACAGCTGGCCGTATCCTCTCCAAAGTCCGCCTGATGGTTCAAAAAAAGCGACAATCGAAAAACAAAATAACAATAGCCCTTTGTTTCCCTGGCATCAGGTCAAATGTTTGGATCCAGTAAAGAAAATGACACATGTCTTCCATTTCTGGACCACATTGATATGCAAAGGAAAAGCAATGGCTTAATTATGGTTTAAAGAATATATCTGCCTACCTTTAAACCATCTGATGTTCCAGAACTCCTGACCGTCTGCCTTTGGGTCATCCAGAGCGCTCAAAGACTCATCCCACGATCCATGGTTGCACAAAAGCCAGGGTCCTCCTTGTCCATTGTGCCTGTCTTCTTTGGCACCCAAAGAGTCTTGGCAATTTCTTCTTCCTTAAGAGATATGACCGTTTCTTGCTCACAGCAAGAGCAAAAACTGGTGTGCAACGCCAATACGAAAGTGGTGACCGCGACACAAAGGGTCCTAAGCAGTAAATATTTTGGACCATCAGGCTTTAAAAAAAATAATTTAACATCAAGTGTGCAACCTTCATAGTTTGCACACATGATATTAAAAACATCCAGCCTCCTCCGTCCCCTTACAGCTGGCCGGATCCTCTCCAAAGATGGTTCAAAAAAAGCGACAATCGAAAAACAAAATAAACGATAGCCCTTTGTTTCCCTGGCATCAGGTCAATGTTTGTGATCCAGTAAAGAATAAATGACACATGTCTTCCATTTCTGGACCACATTGATGAGGCAAGGAAAAGCAATGGGCTAAAATATGGTTTAAAGAATATATCTGCCTACCTTTAAACCATCTGATGTTCCAGAACTCCTGACCGTCTGCCTTTGGGTCATCCAGAGCGCTCAAAGACTCATCCCACGATCCAATGGTTGCACAAAGCCAGGGTCCTCCTTGTCCATTAAGTGCCTGTCTTCTTTGGCACCCAAAGAGTCTTGGCAATTTTCTTCTTCCTTAGAGATATGACCTGTTTCTTGCTCACAGCAAGAGCAAGAAACGGGTGTGCAACGCCAATACGAAAGTCTGTGTGACCGCGACACAAGGGTCACTAAGCAGTAGATATTTTGGACCATCAGGCTTTAAAAAAATAATTTAACATCAAGTGTGCAACCTTCATAGATTGCACACATGATGTTAAAACATCCAGCCTCCTCCGTCCCCTTACAGCTGGCCGTATCCTCTCCAAAGTCCGCCTGATGGTTCAAAAAAACGACAATCGAAAAAATGAAAATAAATGATAGCCCTTTGTTTCCCTGGCATCAGGTCAAATGTTGTGATCCAGTAAAGAATAAATGACACATGTCTTCCATTTCTGGACCACATTGATGATGCAAGGAAAAGCAATGGGCTTAAATATGTTTAAAGATATATCTGCCTACCTTTAAACCATCTGATGTTCCAGAACTCCTGCCCGTCTGCCTTTGGGTCATCCAGACGCTCAAAGACTCATCCCACGATCCAATGGTTGCACAAAACGCCAGGGTCCTCCTTGTCCATTAAGTGCCTGTCTTCTTTGGCACCCAAAGATCTTGGCAATTTTCTTCTTCCTTAGAATTACCTGTTTCTTTCTACAGCAAGAGCAAGAAACTGTGGTGCAAGCCAATACGAAAGTCTGTGTGACCGCGACACAAAGGGTCACTAAGCATTAGATATTTTGGACCATCAGGCTTTAAAAAAAATTTAATTAACTCAAGTGTGCAACCTCATAGATTGCACACATGATGTTAAAACATCCAGCCTCCTCCGTCCCCTTACAGCTGCCGTATCCTCTCCAAAGTCCCCTGATGTTCAAAAAAGCGACAATCAAAACAAAATAAAACGATAGCCCTTTGTTTCCCTGGCATCAGGTCAAATGTTGTGATCCAGTAAAGAATAAATGACACATGTCTTCCTTTTCTGGACCACATTCATGATGCAAAGGAAAAGCAATGGGCATAAATATGGTTTAAAGAATATATCTGCCTACCTTTAAACCATCTGATGTTCCAGAACTCCTGACGCCGCCTTTGGGTCATCCAGAGCGCTCAAAGACTCATCCCACGATCCAATGGTTGCACAAAACGCCAGGGTCCTCCTTGTCCATTAAGTGCCTGTCTTCTTTGGCACCAAAGAGTCTTGGCAATTTCTTCTTCCTAAGAGATATGACCTGTTTCTTGCTCACAGCAAGAGCAAGAAACTGGTGTGCAACGCCAATACGAAAGTCTTTGTGACCCAACAAAGGGTCACTAAGCAGTAGAATATTTGGACCATCAGCTTTAAAAAAATAATTTAACATCAAGTGTGCAACCTTCAAGATTGCACACATGAGTTTAAAAACATCATCCAGCCTCCTCCGTCCTCTTCGGCTGCCGTATCCTCTCCAAAGTCCGCCTGATGGTTCAAAAAAAACGACAATCGAAAAAAAAATAAGATCCCCTTTGTTTCCCTGGCATCAGGTCAAATGTTGTGATCCAGTAAAGAATAAATGACACATGTCTTCCATTTCTGAACCACTTGATGTATCAAAGGAAGCAATGGGCTTAAATATGGTTTAAAGATATATCTGCCTACCTTTAAACCATCTGATGTTCCGAAACTCCTGACCGTCTGCCTTGGGTCATCAAGAGCGTCAAAGACTCATCCCACGATCCAATGGTTGCACAAACGCCAGGGTCTCCTGTCCATTAAGTGCCTGTCTTCTTTGGCACCCAAAGAGTCTTGGCAATTTTCTTCTTCCTTAGAGATGGACCTGTTTCTTGCTCACAGCAAGAGCAAGAAACTGTGTGTGCAACGCCAATACGAAAGTCTGTGTGACCGCGACACAAAGGTCACTAGCATAGATATTTTGGACCATCAGGCTTTAAAAAATAATTTAAACATCAAGTGTGCAACCTTCATAGATTGCACACATGATGTTAAAAACACCACCTCCTCCGTCCCCTTACAGCTGGCCGTATCCTCTCCAAAGTCGCCTGATGGTTCAAAAAAAGCGACAATCGAAAAACAAAAATAAACGATAGCCCTTTGTTTCCCTGGCATCAGGTCAAATGTTGTGATCCAGTAAAGAATAAATGACCATGTCTTCCATTTCTGGACACATTGATGATGCAAGGGAAAGCATGGGCTTAAATATGGTTAAAAGAATATCTGCCTACCTTAAACCATCTGATGTTCCAGACCTCCTGACCGTCTGCCTTTGGGTCATCCAGAGCGCTCAAAGACTCATCCCACATCCAATGGTTGCACAAAAGCCAGGGTCCTCCTTGTCCATTAGTGCCTGTCTTCTTTGGCACCCAAAGAGTCTTGGCAATTTTCTTCTTCCTTAGATATGACCTGTTTCTTTGCTCACACAAGAGCAAAACTGGTGTGCAACGCAATACGAAAGTCTGTGTGACCGCACACAAAGGCACTAAGCAGTAGATATTTTGGACCATCAGGCTTTAAAAAATAATTTAACATCAAGTGTGCAACCTTCATAGATTCACACATGATGTAAAAACATCCAGCCTCCTCCGTCCCCTTACAGCTGGCCGTATCCTCTCCAAAGTCCGCCTGATGGTTCAAAAAAAGCGACAATCGAAAAAAAAAAACGATACTGCCCTTTGTTTCCCTGGCATCAGGTCAAATGTTGTGATCCAGTAAAATAAATGACCATGTCTTCCATTTCTGGACCACATTGATGATGCAAAAAAAGCAATGGCTTAAATATGGTTTAAAGAATATATTGCCTACCTTTAAACCATGTTCCAGAACTCCTGACCGTCTGCCTTTGGGTCATCCAGAGCGCTCAAAGACTCATCCCACGATCCAATGGTTGCACAAAACGCCAGGGTCCTCCTTGTCCATTAAGTGCCTGTCTTCTTTGGCACCCAAAGAGTCTTGGCAATTTTCTTCTTCCTTAGAGATATGACCTGTTTCTTCTGCTCACAGCAAGAGCAGAAACGGTGTGCAACGCCAATACGAAAGTCTTGTGACCCGACAACAAGGGTCACTAAGCTAGATATTTTGGACCATCAGGCTTTAAAAAATAATTTAACATCAAGTGTGCAACCTTCATAGTTTGCACACATGATGTTAAAAACATCCAGCCTCCTCCGTCCCCTTACAGCTGGCCGTATCCTCTCCAAAGTCCGCCTGATGGTTCAAAAAAACGACAATCGAAAAAATGAAAATAAATGATAGCCCTTTGTTTCCCTGGCATCAGGTCAAATTTGTGATCCGGTAAAGAATAAATGACACATGTTTCCTTTTCGGACCACATTGATGAGCAAGGAAAAGCAATGGCATTGGGCTTAAATATGGTTTAAAGAATATATCTGCATACCTGTAAACCATCTGATGTTCCAGAACTCCTGACCGTCTGCCTTTGGGTCATCCAGAGCGCTCAAAGACTCATCCCACGATCCAATGGTTGCACAAAACGCCAGGGTCCTCCTTGTCCATTAAGTGCCTGTCTTCTTTGGCACCCAAAGAGTCTTGGCAATTTTCTTCTTCCTTAGAGATATGACCTGTTTCTTGCTCACAGCAAAAGCGAGAAACTGGTGTGCAACGCCAATACGAAAAGTCTGTGTGACCGCGACACAAAGGGTCACAAGCAGTAGATATTTTGGACCATCAGGCTTTAAAAAATTAATTTAACATCAAGTGTGGAACCTTCATAGATTGCACACATGATGTTCAAAACATCCAGCCTCCTCCGTCCCCTTACAGCTGGCTGTATCCTCTCCAAAGTCCGCCTGATGGTTCAAAAAAAGCGACAATCGAAAAACAAAAATAAATGATAGCCCTTTGTTTCCCTGGCATCAGGTCAAATATTGTGATCCAGTAAAGAATAAATGACACATGTCTTCCATTTCTGGACCACATTGATGATGCAAAGGAAAAGCATTGGGCTTAAATATGGTTTAAAGAATATATCTGCCTACCTTTAAACCATCTGATGTTCCAGAACTCCTGACCGTCTGCCTTTGGGTCATCAAGAGCGCTCAAAGACTCCTCCCACGATCCAATGGTTGCACAAAACGCCAGGGTCCTCCTTGTCCATTGCTCTCTGCAACACGTGCGCCTGAGTTCAAACTATCAAGACCTGACTGAGGGTTATATGCCGAAACAAAATAAACGATACGCCCTTGTTTTCCCTGGCATCAGGTCAAATGTTGTGATCCAGTAAAGAATAAATGACAATGTTTCCTTTTGGACCACATTGATGAGCAAAGGAAAAGCAATGGGCTTAATATGTTAAAGAATATATCTGCCTACCTTAACCATCTGATGTTCCAAACTCCTGACCGTCTGCCTTTGGTCATCCAGAGCGCTCAAGACTCACCCACGATCCAATGGTTCACAAAACGCCAGGGTCCTCCTTGTCCTTAAGTCCTGTCTTCTTTGGCACCCAAAGAGTCTTGGCAATTTTCTTCTTCCTTAGAGATATGACCTGTTTCGCTCACAGCAAGAGCAGAAACTGGTGTGCAACGCCAATACGAAAGTCTCTGTACCGGACACAAAGGGTCACAAGCAGTAATTTTTGGACCATCAGCTTTAAAAATTAATTTAACATCATATGTGCAACCTTATAGATTGCACACATGATGTTAAAACATCCAGCCTCCTCCGTCCCCTTACAGCTGGCCGTATCCTCTCCAAAGTCCGCCTGATTGGTTCAAAAAAGCGACAATCGAAAAACAAAATAACGATAGCCCTTTGTTTCCCTGGCATCAGGTCAAATGTTGTGACTCCGTAAAGAATAAATGACACATGTCTTCCATTTCTGGACCACATTGATGATGCAAAGGAAAAGCAATGGGCTTAAATATGGTTTAAAGAATATATCTGCCTACCTTTAAACCATCTGATGTTCCAGAACTCCTGACCGTCTGCTTTTGGGTCATCCAGAGCGCTCAAAGACTCATCCCACGATCCAATGGTTGCACAAAACGCCAGGGTCCTCCTTGTCCATTAAGTGCCTGTCTTCTTTGGCACCCAAAGAGTCTTGGCAATTTTCTTCTTCCTTAGAGATATGACCTGTTTCTTACTCACAGCAGAGCAAGAAACTGGTGTGCAACGCCAATACGAAAGTCGTGTGACCGCAACACAAAGGGTCACTAAGCATATAGATATTTTGGACCATCAGGCTTTAAATAATAATTTAACATCAAGTGTGCAACCTTCATAGATTGCACACATGATGTTAAAACATCCAGCCTCCTCCGTCCCCTTACCGTCCGTTCCTCTCCAAAGTCCGCCTGATGGTTCAAAAAGCGCACATCGAAAAACAAAATAAACGATAGCCCTTTGTTTCCCTGGCATCAGGTCAAGTTGTGATCCAGTAAATAATACAGAACGTCTTCCTTTTTCTGGACCACATTGATGATGCAAAGGAAAAGCATGGGCTTAAATATGGTTTAAAGAATTATATCTGCCTACCTTTAAACCATCTGATGTTCCAGAACTCCTGACCGTCTGCCTTTGGGTCATCCAGAGCGCTCAAAACTCATCCCATGATCCAATGGTTGCACAAAACGCCAGGGTCCCTCTTGTCCATTAAGTGCCTGTCTTTTTTGGCCCCCAAAGAGTCTTGGCAATTTTCTTCTTCCTTAGAGATATGACCTGTTTCTCGCTCACAGCAAGAGCAAGAAACTGGTGTGCAACGCCAATACGAAAGTGTTGTGACGCAGACACAAGGGTCACAAGCAGTAGATTTTTGGACCATCAGCTTTAAAAAATAATTAACATCAAGTGTGCAACCTTCATAGATTGCACACATGATGTTAAAAACATCCAGCCTCCTCCGTCCCCTTACAGCTGGCCGTATCCTCTCCAAAGTCCGCCTGATGGTTCAAAAAAAGCGACAATCGAAAAACAAAAATAAACGATAGCCCTTGTTTCCCTGGCATCAGGTCAAATGTTGTGATCCAGTAAAGAATAAATGACACATGTCTTCCATTTCTGGACCACAATGATGATGCAAAGGAAAAGCAATGGGCTTAAATATGGTTTAAAGAATATATCTGCCTACCTTTAAACCATCTGATGTTCCAGAACTCCTGACCGTCTGCCTTTGGGTCATCACAGAGCGCTCAAAACTCATCCCACGATCCAATGGTTGCACAAAACGCCAGGGTCCTCCTTGTCCATAAGTGCCTGTCTTCTTTGGCACCCAAAGAGTCTTGGCATTTTCTTCTTCCTTAGAGATATGACCTGTTTTCTTGCTCACAGCAAGAGCAAGAAACTGGTGTGCAACGCCAATACGAAAGTCTGTTGACCGCGACACAAAGGGTCACTAAGCAGTAGATATTTGGACCATCAGGCTTTAAAAAATTTAACATCAATGTGTGCAACCTTCATAGATTGCACACATGATGTTAAAACATCCAGCCTCCTCCGTCCCCTTACAGCTGGCCGTATCCTCTCCAAAGTCCGCCTGATGGTTCAAAAAAAGCGACAATCGAAAAACAAAATAAGATGCCCTTTGTTCCCTGGCATCAGGTCAAATGTTGTATCCGTAAAGAATAAATGACACATGTCTTCCATTTCTGGACCACATTGATGATGCAAAGAAAAGCAATGGGCTTAAATATGGTTTAAAGAATTATCTGCCTACCTTTAAACCATCTGATGTTCCAGAACTCCTGACCGTCTGCCTTGTGGTCATCCAGAGCGCTCAAGACTCTCCCCGATCCAATGGTTGCACAAAACGCCAGGGTCCTCCTTGTCCATTAAGTGCCTGTCTTCTTTGGCACCCAAAGAGTCTTGGCAATTTTCTTCTTCCAAGAGATAGACCTGTTTCTTGCTCACAGCAAGAGCAAGAAACTGGTGTGCAACGCCATAACGAAAGTCTGTGTGACCGGACACAAAGGTCAGCAAGGTAGATTTTGGACCAGGCTTTAAAATTTTATTAACATCAATTGTGCAACCTTCATATTGCACACATGATGTTAAAAACATCCAGCCTCCTCCGTCCCCTTACAGCTGGCCGTATCCTCTCCAAAGTGCCTGATGTTCAAAAAACAGACAATCGAAAACAAAAATAAACGCTTTTTGTTTCCCTGGCATCAGGTCAAATGTTGTGATCCAGTAAAGAATAAATGACACATGTCTTCCATTTCTGGACCACATTGATGATGCAAAGAAGCAATGGGCTTAATATGTTTAAAGAATATATCTGCCTACCTTTAAACCATCTGATGTTCCAGAACTCCTGACCGTCTGCCTTGGGTCATCCAGACGCTCAAGACTCATCCCCCGATCCATGGTTGCACAAACGCCAGGGTCCTCCTTGTCCATTAAGTGCCTGTCTTCTTTGGCACCCAAGAGTCTTGGCAATTTTCTTCTTCCTTAGAATAACCTTTTCTTGCTCACAGAAGAGCAAGACACTGTGTGTGCAACGCCAATACGAAATCTCGTGTGACCGACACAAAGGGTCACTAAGTATATTTTGGACCATCAGCTTTAAAAAATAATTTAACATCAGTGTGCACCTTCATATATTGCACACATGATGTTAAAAACATCCAGCCTCCTCCGTCCCCTTACAGCTGGCCGTATCCTCTCCAAAGTCCGCCTGATGGTTCAAAAAAAGCGACATCGAAAAACAAAAATAAGATAGCCCTTTGTTTCCTTGGCATCAGGTCAAATGTTGTGATCCAGTAAAGAATAATGACACTGTCTTCCATTTCTGGACCACATTGATGATGCAAAGGAAAAGCAATGGGCTTAAATTGGTTTAAAGAATATATCTGCCTACCTTTAAACCATCTGATGTCCAGAACTCCTGACCGTCTGCCCTTTGGGTCATCCAGAGCGCTCAAGACTCATCCCACGATCCAATGGTTGCACAAAAGCCAGGGTCCTCCTTTCCATTCGTGCCTGTCTTCTTTGGCACCCAAGAGTCTTGGCAATTTTCTTCCCTTAGAGATATGACCTTCTTTTCTTGCTCACAGCAAGAGCAAGAAACTGGTGTGCAACGCCAATACAAAGTCGTGTGACCGCGACCAAGGGTCACTAAGCGTAGATATTTGGGACCATCAGGCTTAAAAAATAATTTAACATCAAGTGTGCACACCTTCTAGATTGCACACATGATGTTAAAAACATCCAGCCTCCTCCGTCCCTTACAGCTGGCCGTATCCTCTCCAAAGTCCGCCTGATGGTTCAAAAAAGCGACAATCGAAAACAAAAATAACATAGCCCTTTGTTTCCTTGGCATCAGGTCAAATTTTGTGATCCAGTAAAGAATAAATGACACATGCTTCCATTTTTGGACCACATTGATGATGCAAAGGAAAACAATGGGCTTAAATAGGTTAAAGAATATCTGCCTACCTTTAAACCATCTGATGTTCCAGAACTCCTGACCGTCTGCCTTTGGGTCATCCAGAGCGCTCAAAGACTCATCCCACGATCCAATGTTCCACAAAACGCCAGGGTCCTCCTTGTCCATTAAGTCCCTGTCTTCTTTGGCACCCAAAGAGTCTTGGCAATTTTCTTCTTCCTTAGAGATATGACCTGTTCTTTGCTCACAGCAAGAGCAAGAAACTGGGTGGCAACCCCAACGAAAGCTCTGTGTGACCGCAACACAAGGGTCACTAACAGTGATATTTTGACCATCAGGCTTTAAAAAAATAATTTACATCAAGTGTGCAACCTCATAGATTGCACACATGATGTTAAAACATCCACCTCCTCCGTCCCCTTACAGCTGGCCGTATCCTCCAAAGTCCGCCTGATGGTTCAAAAACGACAATCGAAAAACAAAATAAACATAGCCCTTTGTTTCCTGGCATCAGGTCAAATGTTGTGATCCAGTAAAGAATAAATGACACAGTCTTCCTTTTTGGACCACATTGATGATGCAAAGGAAAAGCAATGGGCTTAAATATGGTTAAGAATATATCTGCCTACCTTTAAACATCTGATGTTCCAAACTCCTGACCGTCTGCCTTTGGGTCATCCGAGCGCTCAAAGACTCATCCCACGATCAATGGTTGCCACAACACGCCGTCCTCCTTGTCCATAAGTGCCTGTCTTCTTTGGCACCCAAGAGTCTTGGCAATTTTCTTCTTCCTTAGAGATATGACCTGTTTCTTGCTCACACAAAGAAGAAACTGGTGTGCAACGCCAATACGAAAGTCGTGTGACCGGACCAAAGGGTCACTTAGCAGTAAATATTTTGGACCATCAGGCCTTAAAAAAATTATTTAACATCAAGTGTGCAACCTTCATAGTTTGCACACATGATGTTAAAAACATCCAGCCTCCTCCGTCCCCTTACAGCTGGCCGTATCCTCCCAATCGCCTGATGGTTCAAAAAAGCGACAATCGAAAAACAAAAATAAACGATAGCCCTTTGTTTCCCTGGCATCAGGTCAAATGTTGTGATCCAGTAAAGAATAAATGACACATGTCTTCCATTTCTGGACCACATTGATGATGCAAGGAAAAGCAATGGGCTTAAATATGGTAAAAGAATATATCTGCCTACCTTTAAACACCTGATTCCAGACCTCCTGCCGTCTGCCTTTGGGTCATCCAGAGCGCTCAAAGACTCATCCCACATCCAATGGTTGCACAAAACGCCAGGGTCCTCCTTGTCCATTAATCCCTGTCTTCTTTGGCACCCAAAGTCTTGGCATTTTCTTCTTCCTTAGAGATATGACCTGTTCTTCTGCTCACAGCAAGACAAGAAACTGGTGTGCAACGCCAATACAAAGTCTGTGTGACCGCACACAAAGGGTCACTAACAGTAGATATTTTGGACCATCAGCTTTAAAAAATAATTTAACATCAAGTGTGCAACCTTCATAGATTGCACACATGATGTTAAAAACATCCAGCCTCCTCCGTCCCCTTACAGCTGGCCGTATCCTCTCCAAGTCGCCGGATGTTCAAAAAAGCGACAATCGAAAAACAAAATAAACGATAGCCCTTTGTTTCCCTGGCATCAGGTCAATGTTGTGATCCAGTAAAGAATAAATGACACGTCTTCCATTTCTGGACCACATTGATGATGCAAAGGAAGGCAATGGGCTTAAATATGGTTAAAGAATTATCTGCCTACCTTTAAACATCTGATGTTCCAGAACTCCTGACCGTTGCCTTGGGTCATCCAGAGCGCTCAAAGACTCATCCCACGATCCAATGGTTGCACAAAACGCCAGGGTCCTCCTTGTCCATTAAGTGCCTGTCTCTTTTGGCACCCAAAGAGTCTTGGCAATTTTCTTCTTCCTTAGAGATATGACCTGTTCTTGCTCACAGCAAGAGAAAGAAACTGGTGTGCAACGCCAATACGAAAGTCGTGTGACCGGACAAAAGGTTCACTAGCAGTAATATTTTGGACCATCAGGCTTTAAAAAAATAATTTAACATCAAGTGTGCAACCTTCTAGATTGCACACATGATGTAAAAACACCCACCTCCTCCGTCCCCTTACAGCTGGCCGTATCCTCTCCAAAGTCCCTGATGGTTCAAAAAAAGCGACAATCGAAAAACAAAAATAAACGATGCCTTTGTTTCCCTGGCATCAGGTCAAATGTTGTGATCCTAAAGAATAATGACACATGTCTTCCATTTCTGACCACAATGATGCAAAGGAAAAGCAAGGGCTTAATATGGTTTAAAGATATATCTGCCTACCTTTAAACCATCTGATGTTCCAGAACTCCTGACCGTCTGCCTTTGGGTCATCCAGAGCGCTCAAAGACTCATCCCACGATCCAATGGTTGCACAAAACGCCATCCTCCTTGTCCATTAGTGCCTGTCTTCTTTGGCACCCAAAGAGTCTTGGCAATTTTCTTCTTCCTTAGAGATATGACCTGTTTCTTGCTCACAGCAAAGCAAGAAACTGTGTGCAACGCCAATACGAAAGTCTGTGTGACCGCAACACAAAGGTCACTAAGCAGTAGATATTTTGGACCATCAGGCTTTAAAAAAAATTTAACATCAAGTGTGCAACCTTCATAGATTGCACACATGATGTTAAAAACATCCACCTCCTCCGTCCCCTTACAGCTGGCCGTATCCTCTCCAAAGTCGCCTGATGGTTCAAAAAAAGCGACAATCGAAAACAAAAATAAACGATAGCCCTTTGTTTCTCTGCCTCAGGTCAATGTTGTGATCCAGTAAAGAATAAATGACACATTTCTTCCATTTCTGGACCACATTGATATGCAAAGGAAAAGCAATGGGCTTAAATATGGTTAAAGAATTATCTGCCTACCTTTAAACCATCTGATGTTCCAAACTCCTGACCGTCTGCCTTTGGGTCATCCAGAGCCTCAAAGACTCATCCCACGATCCAATGGTTGCACAAACGCCAGGGTCCTCCTTGTCCATAAGTGCCTGTCTTCTTGTCACCCAAAGAGTCTTGGCAATTTCTTCTTCCTTAGAGATAGACCGGTTTCTTGCTCACAGCAGAGCAAGAAACTGGTGTCAACGCCAATACGAAAGTCTGTGACCGCACACAAAGGGTCACTAACAGTAGATATTTTGGACCATCAGGCTTTAAAAAAATAATTTAACATCAAGTTGGCAACCTTCTAGATTGCACACATGATGTTAAAACATCCAGCCTCCTCCGTCCCCTTACAGCTGGCCGTATCCTCTCCAAAGTCCGCCTGATGGTTCAAAAAACGACAATCGAAAAACAAAATAAACGATAGCCCTTTTTTTCCCTGGCATCAGGTCAAATGTTGTGATCCAGTAAAGAATAAATGACACTTTTCCTTTGGACACATTATGATGCAAAGAAAAGCAATGGGCTTAAATATGGTTAAAGAATATATCTGCCTACTTTAACATCTGATGTTCCAGAACTCCTGACCGTCTGCCTTTGGGTCATCAGAGCCTCAAAGACTCACCACGATCCAATGGTTGCACAAAACCAGGGTCCTCCTTGTCCATTAAGTGCCTGTCTCTTTGGCACCCAAAGAGTCTTGGCAATTTCTTCTTCCTTAATATGACCTGTTTCTTGCTCACAGCAGAGAAGAAACTGGTGGGCAACCCAATACGAAAGTCTGTGACCGGACAAAGGGTCACTAGCAGTAGAATATTTTGGACCATCAGGCTTTAAAAAAATAATTTAACTCAAGTGTGCACTTCTATGATTGCACACATGTTATTAAAAACATCCAGCCTCTCCGCCCCTTACAGCTGGCCGTATCCTCTCCCAAAGTCCCTAGATGGTTCAAAAAAGCGACAATCGAAAAACAAAATAACGATAGCCCTTTGTTTCCCTGGCATCAGGTCAAATGTTGTGATCCAGTAAGAATAAATGACACTGTCTTCCATTTCTGGACCACATGATGAGCAAAGGAAAAGCAAGGGCTTATATGGTTTAAAGAATATCTGCCTACCTTTAAACCATCTGATGTTCCAAAACTCCTGACCGTCTGCCTTGGGTCATCCAGAGCGCTCAAAGACTCATCCCACGATCCAATGGTTGCACAAAACGCCAGGGTCCTCCTTGTCCATTAAGTGCCTGTCTTCTTTGGCACCCAAAAGTCTTGGCAATTTTCTTCTTCCTTAGAATATGACCTGTTTCTTGCTCACAGCAAGAGCAAGAAACTGGTGTGCAACGCCAATACGAAAGTCTGTGTACCGCAACACAAAGGGTCACTACAGTAGATATTTTGGACCATCAGGCTTTAAAAAATAATTTACCATCAAGTGTCAACCTTCAGATTGCACACATGATGTTAAACATCCAGCCCCCTCCGCCTACAGCTGGCCTATCCTCTCCAAAGTCGCCTGATGGTTCAAAAAAAGCGACAATCGAAAAACAAAATAAACGATAGCCCTTTGTTTCCCTGGCATCAGGTCAAATGTTGTGATCCAGTAAAGATAAATGACACGTCTTCCTTTTTTGACCACATTGATGATCAAAGGAAAAGCAATGGGCTAAATATGGTTAAAGAATTTATCTGCCTACCTTTAAACCATCTGATGTTCCAGAACTCCTGACCGTCTGCCTTTGGGTCATCCAGAGCGCTCAAAGACTCATCCAGATCCAATGGTTGCACAAAAGCCAGGTCCTCCTTGTCCTAAGTGCCTGTCTTCTTTGGCCCCCAAAGAGTCTTGGCAATTTTCTTCTTCCTTAGAGATATGACCTGTTTCTTGCTCACGCAAGAGCAGAAACTGGTGGCAACGCCAATACGAAAGTCTGTGTAACCGACACAAAGGGTCACTAAGCAGTAGATATTTTGGACCATCAGCTTTAAAAAATAATTTAACATCAATGTGCAACCTTCATAATTGCACAATGATGTTAAAAACTCCAGCCTCCTCCGTCCCCTTACAGCTGGCGTATCCTCTCCAAAGTCCGCCTGATGGTTAAAAAAAAAAGCGACAATCGAAACAAAATAAACGATAGCCCTTTGTTTCCCTGGCATCAGGTCAAATGTTGTGATCCAGTAAAGAATAAATGACACATGTCTTCCATTTCTGGACCACATTATGATGCAAAGAAAAGCAATGGGCTTAAATATGTTTTTAAGAATATATCTGCCTACCTTTAAACCATCTGATTTTCCAGAACTCCTGCCCGTCGCCTTTGGGTCATCCAGAGCGCTCAAAGACTCATCCCACGATCCAATGGTTGCACAAACGCCAGGGTCCTCCTTGTCCATTAGTGCCTGTCTTCTTGGCACCCAAAGATGTCTGGCAATTTTCTTCTTCCTTAGAGTAATGACCTGTTTCTGCTCACAGCAAGAGCAGAAACTGGTGTGCAACGCCAATCGAAAAGTCTCTGTGACCGACACAAGGGTCACAAGCAGTAGATATTTTGGACCATCAGGCTTTAAAAAATTAATTTAACATCATATGTGCAACCTTTATAATGCACACAGGATGTTTAAAACATCCAGCCTCCTCCGTCCCTTACAGCTGGCCGATCCTCTCCAATCCGCCTGATGGTTCAAAAAAAGCGACAATCGAAAACAAAAATACGATAGCCCTTTGTTTCCCTGGCATCAGGTCAAATGTTGTGATCCATAAAGAATAATGACACGTCTTCCTTTTTGGACCACATTATGATGCAAAGAAAAGCAATGGGCTTAATATGGTTAAAGAATTATCTGCCTACTTTAAACATCTGATGTTCCAGAACTCCTGACCGTCTGCCTTTGGGTCATCCAGAGCGCTCAAAGACTCATCCCACGATCCAATGGTTGCCAAAACGCCAGGTCCTCCTTGTCCATTAAGTGCCTGTCTTCTTGGCACCCAAGAGTCTTGGCAATTTTCTTCTTCCTTAGATAGGACCTGTTTCTTGCTCACAGCAAGAGAAGAAACTGGTGTGCAACGCCAATACGAAAGTCTGTGTGACCGGACAAAGGGTCACAGCAGTAATATTTTTGGACCATCAGGCTTTAAAAAAATAATTTAACATCAATGTGCAACCTTCATAGTTCACACATGATTTAAAAACATCCAGCCCCCTCCGTCCCCTTACAGCTGGCCGTATCCTCTCCAAGTTCGCCTGATGGTTCAAAAAAGCGACATCGAAAAACAAAAATAACGATAGCCCTTTGTTTCCCTGGCATCAGGTCAAATGTTGTGATCCATAAAGAATAAATGACACATGTCTTCCTTTCTGGACCACATGATGATGCAAAGGAAAGCAGGCTTAAATATGTTTAAAGAATATATCTGCCTACCTTTAAACCATCTGATGTTCCAACTCCTGACCGTCTGCCTTTGGGTCATCCAGAGCGCTCAAAGACTCATCCACGATCCAATGTTGCACAAAACGCCAGGGTCCTCCTTGTCCATTAAGTGCCTGTCTTCTTTGGCACCCAAGAGTCTTGGCAATTTTCTTCTTCCTTAGAGATATGACCTGTTTCTTGCTCACAGCAAGAGCAAGAAACTGGTGTGCAACGCCAATACGAAAGTCGTGTGACCGCAACACAAAGGGTCACTAAGCAGTAGATATTTTGGACCTCAGGCTTTAAAAAAAAATTTAACATCAAGTGTGCAACCTTCATAGATGCACACATGATGTTAAAAACATCCGCCTCCTCCGTCCCCTTACGCGGCCGTATCCTCTCCAAGTCGCCTGATGGTTCAAAAAAAGCGACAATCGAAAAACAAAATAAACGATAGCCCTTGTTTCCCTCATCAGGTCAAAGTTTGTGATCCAGTAAAGAATAAATGACACAGTCTTCCTTTTTGGACCACATTGATGATGCAAAGGAAAACAATGGGCTTAAATATGGTAAAGAATTTATCTCCTACCTTTAAACCATCTGATGTTCCAGAACTCCTGACCGTCGCCTTGGGTCATCCAGAGCGCTCAAAGCCTCATCCAGATCCAATGGTTGCACAAACGCCAGGGTCCTCCTTGTCCATTAAGTGCCTGTCTTCTTTGGCACCCAAAGAGTCTTGGCAATTTCTTCTCCTTAGAGATATGACCTGTTTCTTGCTCACGCAAGAGCAAGAAACTGGTGTGCAACGCCAATACGAAAGTCGTGTGACCGGACAAAGGGTCACTAAGCTAGATATTTTGGACCATCAGCTTAAAAAAAATATTTACATCAATGTTGCAACCTTCATAGATTGCACAAATGATGTTAAAAACATCCAGCCTCCTCCGTCCCCTTACGCTGGCGTATCCTCTCCAAAGTCCGCCTGATGGTTCAAAAAAAGGACAATCGAAAAACAAAAATAAACTATAGCCCTTTGTTTCCCTGGCATCAGGTCAAATGTTTGTATCCAGTAAAGAATAATGACACATGTCTTCCATTTCTGGACCACATGATGATGCAAAGGAAAGCAATGGGCTTAAATATGGTTTAAAATATATCTGCCTACCTTTAAACCATCTGATGTTCCAGAACTCCTGACCGTCCGCTTTGGGTCATCCGAGCGCTCAAAGACTCATCCCACGATCCAATGGTTGCACAAAACGCCAGGGTCCTCCTTGTCCTTAAGTGCCTGTCTTCTTTGGCACCCAAGAGTCTTGGCAATTTTCTTCTTCCTTAGATATGACCTGTCTTGCTCACAGCAAAGCAAGAAACTGGTGTGCAACGCAATACGAAAGTCTGTGTGACCGCAACACAAAGGGTCACTAAGCAGTAGATATTTTGGACCATCAGGCTTTAAAAAAATTAATTTAACATCATATGTGCAACCTTTATAGATTGCACACATGATGTTAAAAACATCCAGCCTCCTCCGTCCCCTTACAGCTGGCCGTATCCTCTCCAAAGTCCGCCTGATGGTTCAAAAAAAGCGACAATCGAAAAACGAAAATAAACGATAGCCCTTTGTTTCCCTGGCATCAGGTCAAATGTTGTTGACCAGTAAAGAATAAATGACACATGTCTTCCTTTCTGGACCACATTGATGATGCAAAGGAAAAGCAATGGGCTTAAATATGGTTTAAAGAATATATCTGCCTACCTTTAAACCATCTGATGTTCCAGAACTCCTGACCGTCTGCTTGGGGTCATCCAAGCGCTCAAAGACTCATCCACTATCCAATGGTTGCACAAAACGCCAGGTCCTCCTGTCCATTAAGTCCTGTCTTCTTTGCACCCAAAGAGTCTTGGCAATTTTTCTTCCTTAGAGATATGACCTGTTTCTTGCTCACAGCAAGAGCAAAACTGGTGTGCAACGCCAATACGAAAGTCTGTGTGACCGGCACAAGGGTCACTAAGCAGTAGATATTTTGGACCATCAGGCTTTAAAAAATAATTTAACATCAGTGTCAACCTTCATAGATTGCCACATGATGTTAAAACATCCAGCCTCCTCCGTCCCCTTACAGCTGGCCGTATCCTCTCCAAAGTCCGCCTGATGGTTCAAAAAAGCGACAATCGAAAAACAAAAATAAACGATAGCCCTTTGTTTCCCTGGCATCAGGTCAAATGTTGTGATCCAGTAAAGAAAAATGACAACGTCTTCCATTTTGGACCACATTGATAGCAAAGAAGCAATGGGCTTAAATATTGTTAAAGAATATATCTGCCTACCTTTAAACCATCTGATGTTCCAGAACTCTGACCGTCTGCCTTTGGGTCATCCAGGCTCAAAGACTCATCCCACGATCCAATGGTTGCACAAAACGCCAGGGTCCTCCTTGTCCATTAAGTGCCTGTCTTCTTTGGCACCCAAAGAGTCTTGGCATTTTTCTTCTTCCTAGAGATATGACCTTTCTTGCTCACAGCAGAGAAGAAACTGGTGTGCAACGCCAATACGAAAGTCGTGTGACCGTGACAAAAGGGTCACTAGCAGTAATATTTTGGACCATCAGGCTTTAAAAAATAATTTAACATCAAGTGTGCAACCTTCATAGATTGCCACATGATGTTAAAAACTCCAGCCTCCTCCGTCCCTTACACTGGCCGTATCCTCTCCAAAGTCCGCCTGATGGTTCAAAAAAAGCGACAATCGAAAAACAAATAAAACGATAGCCCTTTGTTTCCCTGGCATCAGGTCAAGGTTGTGATCCAGTAAAGAATAAATGACACATGTCTTCCATTCTGGACCACATGATGATGCAAAGGAAAAGCAATGGCTTAAATATGGTTTAAAGAATATATCTCCTACCTTTAAACATCTGATGTTCCAGAACTCCTGACCGTCTGCCTTTGGGTCATCCAGAGCGCTCAAAGACTCATCCCACGATCCAATGGTTGCACAAAACGCCAGGGTCCTCCTTGTCCATTAAGTGCCTGTCTTCTTTGTGCACCCAAAGAGTCTTGGCAATTTTCTTCTTCTCCTTAGAGATTGACCTGTTTCTTGCTCACAGCAAGAGCAAGAAACTGTGTGCAACGCCAATACGAAAGTCTGTGTGACCGGCACACAAAGGGTCACTAAGCAGTAGATATTTTGACCATCAGCTTTAAAAAAATAATTTAACTCAAGTGTGCAACCTTCAAGATTGCACACATGATGTTAAAAACATCCAGCCTCCTCCGTCCCCTTACAGCTGGCCGAATCCCTCCAAAGTCGCCGGATTGTCAAAAAAAGCGACAATCGAAAAACAAAAATAACGATAGCCCTTTGTTTCCCTGGCATCAGGTCAAATGTTGGGATCCAGTAAAGAATAAATGACACATGTCTTCCATTTCTGGACCACATTGATGATGCAAGAAAAGCAATGCTTAAATTGGTAAAGAATTATCTGCCTCCTTTAAACCATCTGATGTTCCAGAACTCCTGACCGTCTGCCTTGGGTCATCCAGACGCTCAAAGACTCATCCCGATCCAATGGTTGCACAAAACGCCAGGGTCCTCCTGTCCTTAAGTGCCTGTCTTCTTTGGCACCAAGAGTCTTGGCAATTTCTTCTTCCTTAGAGATATGACCTGTTTTCTTGCTCACACAAGAGCCAAAGAAACTGGTGGTGCACGCCAAACGAAAGTCTGTGTGACCGCGACACAAAGGGTCACTAAGCAGTAGATATTTTGGACCATCAGGCTTTAAAAAATAATTTAACATCAAGTGTGCAACCTTCATAGATTGCACACATGATGTTAAAAACATCCAGCCTCCTCCGTCCCCTTACAGCTGGCGTATCCTTCCAAAGTCCGCCTGATGGTTCAAAAAAAGCGACAATCGAAAAACAAAATAAACGATAGCCCTTTGTTTCCCTGGCATCAGGTCAAATGTGTGATTAGTAAAGAATAAATGACCATGTCTTCCATTTCTGGACCACATTGATGATGCAAAGGAAAAGCAATGGCTAAATATGGTTTAAAGAATATATCTGCCTACCTTTAAACCATCTGATGTTCCAGAACTCCTGACCGTCTGCCTTTGGGTCATCCAGAGCGCTCAAAGACTCATCCCACGATCCAATGGTTGCACAAAACGCCAGGGTCCTCCTTGTCCATTAAGTGCCTGTCTTCTTTGGCACCCAAAGAGTCTTGGCAATTTTCTTCTTCCTTAGAGATATGACCTGTTTCTTGCTCACAGCAAGAGCAAGAAACTGGTGTGCAACGCCAATACGAAAGTCTGTGTGACCGCGACACAAAGAGTCACTAAGCAGTAGATATTTTGGACCATCAGGCTTTAAAAAAATAATTTAACATCAAGTGTGCAACCTTCATAGATTGCACACATGATGTAAAAACATCCAGCCTCCTCCGTCCCCTTACAGCTGGCCGTATCCTCTCCAAAGTCCGCCTGATGGTTCAAAAAAGCGACATCGAAAAAAAAAATAAACGATAGCCCTTTGTTTCCCTGGCATCAGGTCAAATGTTGTGATCCAGTAAAGAATAAATGACCGTCTTCCATTTGGACCACATTGATGATGCAAGAGAAAAGCAATGGGCTTAAATATGTTTAAAGAATTATATCTCCTTTAAACCATCTGATGTTCAGAACTCCTGACCGTCTGCCTTTGGGTCATCCAGAGCGCTCAAAGACTCATCCCACGATCCATAGTTGCACAAAACGCCAGGGTCCTCCTTGTCCATTAAGTGCCTGTCTTTGGCACCCAAAGAGTCTTGGCAATTTTCTTCTTCCTTAGAGATATGACCTGTTTCTTGCTCACAGCCAGAGCAAGAAACTGGTGGTGCAACGCCAATAAAAAGTCTGTGACCGTGACACAAAGGGTCACAAGCAGTAGATATTTTGGACCATCAGGCTTTAAAAAAATAATTTAACATCAAGTGTGCAACCTTCATAGATTGCACACATGATGTTAAAAACATCCAGCCTCCTCCGTCCCCTTACAGCTGGCCGTATCCTCTCCAAAGTCCGCCTGATGGTTCAAAAAAGTGACAATCGAAAAACAAAAATAAACGATAGCCCTTTGTTTCCCTGGCATCAGGTCAAATTTGTGATCCAGTAAAGAATAAATGACCATGTCTTCCATTCTGGACACATTGATGATGCAAAGGAAAAGCAATGGGCTCAAATATGGTTTAAAGAATATATCTGGCTACCTTTAAACCATCTGATGTTCCAGAACTCCTGACCGTCTGCCTTTGGGTCACCAGAGCGCTCAAAGACTCATCCCATGATCCAATGGTTGCACAAAACGGCAGGGTCCTCCTTGTCCATTAAGTGCCTGTCTTCTTTGGCACCCAAGAGTCTTGGAATTTTCTTCTTCCTTAGAGATATGACCTGTTTCTTGCTCACAGCAAGGCAAGAAACTGGTGTGCAACGCCAATACGAAAGTCTGTGTGACCGCAGCACAAAGGGTCACTAAGCAGTAGATATTTTGGACCATCAGGCTTTAAAAAAATAATTTAACATCAAGTGTGCAACCTTCATAGATTGCACACATGATGTTAAAACATCCAGCCTCCTCCGTCCCCTTACAGCTGGCCGTATCTCTCCCAAGTCCGCTGATGGTTCAAAAAAGGACAATCGAAAAACAAAAAATAAACGATAGCCCTTTGTTTCCCTGGCATCAGGTCAAATGTTGGATCCAGTAAAGAATAAATGACACAGTCTTTCCATTTCTGGACCACATTGATGATGCAAAGGAAAAGCAAGGCTTAAATTGGTTAAAGAATATATCTGCCTACCTTTAAACCATCTGGTTCCAGAACTCCTGACCGCTGCTTTGGGTCTCAGAGCGCTCAAAGACTCATCCCACGATCCAATGGTTGACAAAACGCCAGGGTCCTCCTGTCCATTAAGTGCCTGTCTTCTTTGACCCAAGAGTTTGGCAATTTTCTTCTTCCTTAGAGATATGACGTTTCTTGCTCACAGCAAGAGCAAGAAACAGGTGTGCAACGCCAATACGAAAGTCTGTGTGACCGCGACACAAAGGGTCACTAAGCAGTAGATATTTTGGACCATCAGGCTTTAAAAAAGTAATTTAACATCAAGTGTGCAACCTTCATAGATTGCACACATGATGTTAAAAACATCCAGCCTCCTCCGTCCCCTTACAGCTGGCCGTATCCTCTCCAAAGTCCGCCTGATGGTTCAAAAAAAGCGACAATCGAAAAACAAAAATAAACGATAGCCCTTTGTTTCCCTGGCATCAGGTCAAATGTTGTGATCCAGTAAAGAATAAATGACACATGTCTTCCATTTCTGGACACATTGATGATGCAAAGGAAAAGCAATGGGCTCAAATATGGTTTAAAGAATATATCTGCTACCTTTAAACCATCTGATGTCCAGAACTCCTGACCGTCTGCCTTTGGGTCATCCAAGGCGCTCAAAGACTCATCCCAGACCAATGGTTGCACAAAACGCCAGGGTCCTCCTTGTCCAAAGTGCCTGTCTTCTTGGCACCCAAGAGTCTTGGCAATTTCTTCTTCTTAGAGATATGACCTGTTTCTTGCTCACAGCAAGAGCAAGAAACTGGTGTGCAACGCCAATACGAAAGTCTGTGTGACCGTGACACAAAGGGTCACTAAGCAGTAGATATTTTGGACCATCAGGCTTTAAAAAAATAATTTAACATCAAGTGTGCAACCTTCATAGATTGCACACATGATGTTAAAACATCCAGCTCCTCCGTCCCCTTACAGCTGGCGTATCCTCTCCAAAGTCGCCTGATGGTTCAAAAAAAGCGACAATCGAAAACAAAAATAACGATAGCCCTTTGTTTCCCTGGATCAGGTAATGTTGTGATCCAGTAAAGAATAAATGACCGTCTTCATTTCTGGACACATTGATGATGCAAGAAAAAGCAATGGGCTTAAATATGGTTTAAAGAATATATCTGCCTACCTTTAAACCATCTGATGTTCCAGAACTCCTGACCGTCTGCCTTTGGGTCATCCAGAGCGCTCAAAGACTCATCCCACGATCCAATGGTTGCACAAAACGCCAGGGTCCTCCTTGTCCATTAGTGCCTGTCTTCTTTGGCACCCAAGAGTCTTGGCAATTTCTTCTTCCTTAGAGATATGACCTGTTTCTTGCTCACAGCAAGAGCAAGAAACTGGGGTGCAACGCCAATACGAAAAGTCTTGTGACCGGACACAAAGGGTCACTAGCAGTAGATTTTTGGACATCAGGCTTTAAAAAATTAATTTAACATCATATGTGCAACCTTCATAGATTGACACACTGATGTTAAAAACATCCAGCCTCCTCCGTCCCCTTACAGCTGGCCGTATCCTCTCAAAGTCCGCTGATGGTTCAAAAAAAGACACAATCGAAAACAAAATAAACGATAGCCCTTTGTTTCCCTGGCATCAGGTCAAATGTTGTGATCCAGTAAAGAATAAAGACACATGTCTTCCATTTCTGGACCACATTGATGATGCAAGGAAAAGCAATGGGCTAAATATGGTTTAAAGAATATATTGCCTACCTTTAAACCATCTGATGTTCCAGAACTCCTGACCGTTGCCTTTGGGTCATCCAGAGCGCTCAAAGACTCATCCCACGATCCAATGGTTGCACAAAACGCCAGGGTCCTCCTTGTCCATTAAGTGCCTGTCTTCCCTGGCACCCAAAGAGTCTTGGCAATTTCTTCTTTAGAGATATGACCTGTTTCTTGCTCACAGCAAGAGCAAGAAACTGGTGTGCAACGCCAATAGAAAAGTCTGTGTGACCGCGACAACAAGGTCACTAAGCAGTAGATATTTTGGACCATCAGGCTTTAAAAAATAATTAACATCAAGTGTGCAACCTTCATAGATTGCACACATGATGTTAAAAACATCCAGCCTCCTCCGTCCCCTTACAGTGGCCGTATCCTCTCCAAAGTTCGCCTGATGGTTCAAAAAAAGCGACAATCGAAAAACAAAAATAAACGATAGCCCTTTGTTTCCCTGGCATCAGGTCAAATGTTGTGATCCAGTAAAGAATAAATGACACATGTCTTCCATTTCAGGATCACATTGATGATGCAAAGGAAAAGCAATGGGCTTAAATATGGTTTAAAGAATATATCTGCCTACTTTAACCATCTGATGTTCCAAACTCCTGACCGTTGCTTTTGGTCATCCAGAGCGCTCAAAGACTCACCCACGATCAATGGTTGCACAAAACGCCAGGGTCCTCTTGTCCATTAAGTGCCTGTCTTCTTTGGCACCCAAAGAGTCTTGGCAATTTTCTTCTTCTTAGAGATATGACCTGTTTCTTGCTCACAGCAAGAGCAAGAAACTGGTGTGCAACGCCAATACGAAAGTCTGTGTGACCGCGACACAAAGGGTCACTAAGCAGTAGATATTTTGGACCATCAGGCTTTAAAAAAATAATTTAACATCATGTGCAACCTTCATAGATTGCACACATGATGTTAAAAACATCAGCCTCCTCCGTCCCCTTACAGCTGGCCGTTCCTCTCCAAAGTCCGCCTGAGTTCAAAAAAAGCGACAATCGAAAAACAAAAAAAAATAAAGCTAGCCTTGTTTCCCTGGCATCAGGTCAAATGTTGTGATCCAGTAAAGAATAAATGACCTGTCTTCCATTTCTGGACACATTGATGATGCAAGGAAAAGCAATGGGCAAATATTGTTTAAAGAATTTATCTGCCTACCTTTAAACCATCTGATGTTCCAGAACTCCGACCGTCTGCCTTTGGGTCATCCAGAGCGCTCAAAGACTCATCCCCAGATCCAATGGTTGCACAAAACGCAGGGTCCTCCTTGTCCATTAGTGCCTGTTTCTTTGGCACCCAAGAGTCTTGGCAATTTTCTTCTTCCTTAGAGATATGACCTGTTTTTGCTCACAGCAAGAGCAAGAAACTGGTGTGCAAAGCAATACGAAAGTCTGTGTGACCGCGACACAAAGGGTCACTAAGCAGTAGATATTTTGGACCATCAGGCTTTAAAAAATAATTTAACATCAAGTGTGCAACCTTTATAGATTGCAACATGATGTTAAAAACATCCAGCCTCCTCCGTCCCCTTACAGCTGGCCGTATCCTCTCCAAAGTCCGCCTGGGTTCAAAAAAGCGACAATCGAAACAAAAATAAAGATAGCTTGTTTCCCTGGCATCAGGTCAAATGTTGTATCCAGTAAAGAATAAATGACCGTCTTCCATTTCTGGACACATTGATGATGCAAAGAAAAGCAATGGGCTTAAATATGGTTTAAAGAAATATCTGCCTACCTTTAAACCATCTGATGTCCAGAACTCCTGACCGTCTGCTTTGGGTCATCAAGAGCGCTCAAAGACTCATCCCACGATCCAATGGTTGCACAAAACGCCAGGGTCCTCCTTGTCCATTAAGTGCCTGTCTTTGGCACCCAAAAAATCTTGGCAATTTTCTTCTTCCTTAGAGATATGACCTGTTTCTTGCTCACAGCAAGAGCAAGAAACTGGTGTGCAACGCCAATACGAAAGTCTGTGTGACCGCGACACAAAGGTCACAAGCAGTAGATATTTTGGACCATCAGGCTTTAAAAAATTAATTTAACATCAATGTGCAACCTTATAGATTGCACACATGATGTTAAAAACATCCAGCCTCCTCCGTCCCCTTACAGCGGCCGTATCCTCTCCAAAGTCCGCCTGATGGTTCAAAAAAGCGACAATCGAAAAAACAAATAAACGATAGCCCTTTGTTTCCTGGCATCAGGTCAAATGTTGTGATTCAGTAAAGAATAAATGACATGTCTTCCATTTCTGGACCACATTATGATGCAAAGGAAAAGCAATGGGCAAAATATGGTTAAAGAATTTATCTGCCTACCTTTAAACCATCTGATGTTCCAGACTCTGACCGTCTGCCTTTGGGTCATCCAGAGGCTCAAAGACTCATCACGATCAATGTTGCACAAAACGCCAGGGTCCTCCTTGTCCATTAAGTGCCGTCTTCTTTGGCACCCAAAGAGTCTTGGCATTTTCTTCTTCCTTAGAGATATGACCTGTTTCTTGCTCACAGCAGAGCAAGAAAACTGGTGTGCAACGCCAATACGAAAAGTCGTGTGACGCACACAAAGGGTCACTAAGCAGTAGATATTTGGACCATCAGGCTTTAAAAAAATAATAACATCAAGTGTGCAACCTTCATAGATTGCACACATGATGTTAAAAACATCCAGCCTCCTCCGTCCCTTACAGCTGGCCGTTCCTCTCCAAAGTCGCCTGATGGTTCAAAAAAAAGCGACAATCGAAAAACAAAAATAAACGATAGCCCTTTGTTTCCCTGGCATCAGGTCAAATGTTGTGATCCAGTAAAGAATAAATGACACATGTCTTCATTTCTGGACCACATTGATGTGAAAGGAAAAGCAATGGGCTTAAATAGTAAAGAATATATCTGCCTACCTTTAAACCATCTGATGTTCCAGAACTCTGACCGTCTGCCTTTGGGTCATCCAGAGCGCTCAAAGACTATCCCAGATCCAATGGTTGCACAAAACGCCAGGGTCCTCCTTGTCCATTAAGTGCCTGTCTTCTTTGGCACCCAAAGAGTCTTGGCAATTTTTCTCTTCCTAGAGATATGACCTGTTTCTTGCTCACAGCAAGGCAAGAAACTGGTGTGCAACCCAATACGAAAGTTGTGTGACCGCACACAAAGGGTCACTAAGCAGTAGATATTTTGACCATCAGGCTTTAAAAAATAATTTAACATCAAGTGTGCAACCTTCATGATGCACACATGATGTTAAAAACATCAGCCTCCTCGTCCCCTACAGTGGCCGTATCCTCTCAAAGTCGCCTGATGGTTCAAAAAAAGCGACAATCGAAAAAACAAAAATAAATAGCCCTTTGTTTCCCTGGCATCAGGTCAAATTGTGATCCAGTAAAGAATAAATGACACTGTCTTCCATTTGGACCACATGATGATGCAAAGGAAAAGCAATGGGCTAAATATGGTTTAAAGAATATATCTGCCTACCTTTAAACACTGATGTCCAGAACTCTGACCGTCTGCTTTTGGTCATCCAGAGCGCTCAAATACATCCCACGATCCAATGGTTGCACAAAACGCCAGGGTCCTCCTTGTCCATTAAGTGCCTGTCTTCTTTGGCACCAAGAGTCTTGGCAATTTTCTTCTTCCTTAGAGATATGACCTGTTTCTTGCTCACAGCAAGAGCAAGAAAAATGGTGTGCAACGCCATACGAAAGTCTGTGTGACCGCGACACAAAGGTCACAAGCAGTAGATATTTTGGACCACAGGCTTTAAAAAATAATTTAACATCAATGTGCAACCTTCATAGATTGCACACATGATGTTAAAAACATCCAGCCTCCTCCGTCCCCTTACAGCTGGCCGTATCCTCTCCAAAGTCGCTGCTGAGGTTCAAAAAAAGCGACAATCGAAAAACAAAAAAAAGATAGCCCTTTGTTTTCCTGGCATCAGGTCAAATGTTGTATCAGAAAGAATAAATGACCGTCTTCCATTTCTGGACACATTGATGATGCAAAGGAAAAGCATGGGCTTAAATATTGTTTAAGAATTTATCTGCCTACTTTAAACCATCGATGTTCGAACTCCTGACCGCTGCCTTGGGTCATCCAGAGCGCTAAAGACTCATCCCAGATCCAATGGTTGGCCAAAACGCAGGGTCCTCCTGTGTCATTAAGTGCCTGTCTTCTTGGCACCCAAAGAGTCTTGGCAATTTTCTTCTTCCTAGAGATTGACCTGTTTCTTGCTCACAGCAAGAGCAAGAACAAATGGTGTGCAACGCAATACGAAAGTCTCTGTGACCGGACACAAAGGGTCACTAAGCAGTAGATATTTGGACCATCAGGCTTTAAAAAATAATTTAACATCAAGTGTGCAACCTATAGATAATGCACACATGATGTTAAAAACATCCAGCCTCCTCCGTCCCTTACAGCTGGCCGTATCCTCTCCAAAGTTCGCCTGATGGTTCAAAAAAAAGCGACAATCGAAAACAAAAATAAACGATAGCCTTGTTCCTTGGCATCAGGTCAAATGTTGTGATCCAGTAAAGAATAAAGACACTGTCTCCTTTCTGGACACACATGATGATGCAAGGAAAAGCAATGGGCTTAAATATGGTTAAAGAATTATCTGCCTACCTTTAAACCATTGATGTTCCAGAACTCCTGACCGTCTGCCTTGGGTCATCCAGAGCGCTCAAAGACTCATCCCACGATCCAATGGTTGCACAAACGCCAGGGTCCTCCTTGTCCATTAAGTGCCGTCTCTTTGGCACCCAAAGAGTCTTGGCAATTTCTCTTCCTTTGAGATATGACCTGTTTCTTGCTCACAGCCAGAGCAAGAAACTGGTGTGCAACGCCAATACGAAGTCTGTGTGACCGCGACACAAAGGGTCACTAAGCAGTAGATATTTTGGACCACACAGGCTTTAAAAAATAATTTAACATCAAGTGTGCAACCTTCATAGATGCACACATGATGTTTAAAACATCCAGCCTCCTCCGTCCCCTTACAGCGCGTATCCTCTCCAAAGTCCGCCTGATGGTTCAAAAAAAGCGACAATCGAAAAACAAAAATAAACGAAGCCCTTTGTTTCCCTGGCATCAGGTCAAATGTTGTGATCCAGTAAAGAATAAATGACACATGTCTTCCTCTCGGACCACATTGATGATGCAAAGGAAAAGCAATGGGCTTAATATGGTTTAAAGAATATATCTGCCTACCTTTAAACCATTGATGTTCCAGAACTCCTGACCGTTTGCCTTTGGGTCATCCAGAGCGCTCAAAGACTCATCCCACGATCCAATGGTTGCAAAAACGCCAGGGTCCTCCTTGTCCATTAAGTGCTGTTTCTTTGGCACCCAAAGAGTCTTGGCATTTTCTTCTTCCTTAGAGATATGACCTGTTCTTGCTCACAGCAAGAGCAAGAAACTGGTGTGCAACGCCAATACGAAAGTCTTGTGACCGGACACAAAGGGTCCATAGCAGTAGATATTTTGGACCAAGGCTTTAAAAAATAATTTTACATCAAGTGTGCAACCTTTATAGATTGCACACATGATGTTAAAAACATCCAGCCTCCTCCGTCCCCTTACAGCTGGCCGTATCCTTCCAAAGTCGCCTGATGGTTCAAAAAAAGCGACAATCGAAAAACAAAAATAAACGATAGCCCTTTGTTTCCTGGCATCAGGTCAAATGTTGTGATCCAGTAAAGAATAAATGACCTGTCTTCCATTTCTGGACACATTGATGATGCAAAGGAAAAGCAATGGGCTTAAATATGGTTTAAAGAATTATCTGCCTACCTTTAAACCATCTGATGTTCCAGAACTCCTGACCGTCGCCTTTGGGTCATCCAGAGCGCTCAAAAGACTCATCCCACGATCCAATGGTTGCACAAAACGCCAGGTCCTCCTTGTCCATTAGTGCCTGTCTTCTTTGGCACCAAAGAGTCTTGGCAATTTTCTTCTTCCTTAGAGATATGACCTGTTTCTTGCTCACAGCAGAGCAAGAAAACTGGTGTGCAACGCCAATACGAAAGTTTGTGTGACCGCACACAAAGGGTCACTAACAGTAGATATTTTGGACCATCAGGCTTTAAAAAAAAATTTAACATCAGTGTGCAACCTTCATAGATTGCACACATGATGTTAAAAACATCCAGCCTCTCGTCCCTTCACTGGCCGTATCCTCTCCAAAGTCCGCCTGATGGTTCAAAAAAAGCGACAATCGAAAAACAAAAAAAAGATAGCCCTTTGTTTCCCTGGCATCAGGTCAAATGTTGTGATCCAGTAAAGAATAAATGACACAGTTTCATTCTGGACACATTGATGATGCAAAGGAAAAGCAATGGGCTTAAATATGGTTAAAGAAATATTCTGCCTACCTTTAAACCATCTGATGTTCAATCCTGGCCGTCTGCCTTTGGGTCACAGAGCGCCTCAAAGACTCATCCCACGATCCAATGGTTGCACAAAACGCCAGGGTCCTCCTTGTCCATTAAGGCCTGTCTTCTTTGGCACCCAAAGAGTCTTGGCAATTTTCTTCTTCCTTAGAGATATGACTGTTTCTTGCTCACAGCAAGAGCAAGAACTGGTGTGCAACGCCAATACGAAAGTCTTGTGACCGGACACAAAGGGTCACTAAGCAGTAGATATTTTGGACCATCAGGCTTTAAAAAAATAATTTAAATCAAGTGTGCAACCTTCATAGATTGCACACATGATGTTAAAAACATCCAGCCTCCTCCGTCCCCTTACAGCTGGCCGTATCCTCTCCAAAGTCCGCTGATGGTTCAAAAAAAGCGACAATCGAAAAACAAAAATAAACGATAGCCCTTTGTTTCCCTGGCATCAGGTCAAATGTTGTGATCCAGTAAAGAATAAATGACCGTCTTCCATTTCTGGACACATTGATGATGCAAGGAAAAGCAATGGGCTAAAATTGTTTAAAAATTTTCTGCCTACTTTAAACCATCTGATGTTCCAGAAATCTGACCGTCTGCCTTGGGTCATCCAGAGCGCTCAAAGACTCATTCACGATCCAATGGTTGCACAAAACGCCAGGGTCCTCCTTGTCCATTAAGTGCCTGTCTTCTTTGGCACCCAAAGAGTCTTGGCAATTTTCTTCTCCTTAGAGTATGACCTGTTTCTTGCTCACAGCAAGAGCAAGAAACTGGTGTGCAACGCAATACGAAAGTCTGTGTGACCGCACACAAAGGGTCAATAAGCAGTAGATATTTTGGACCATCAGGCTTTAAAAAAATAATTTAACATCAAGTGTGCAACCTTCATAGATTGCACACATGATGTGTTAAAAACATCCAGCCTCCTCCGTCCCCTTACGCTGGCCGATACTCTCCAAAGTCCGCTGAGGTTCAAAAAAGCGACAATCGAAAAACAAAAAATAAAGATAGCCCTTTGTTTCCCTGGCATCAGGTCAAATGTTGTGATCCGTAGTAAAGAATAAAGACCGTCTTCCATCTGGACACATTGATGATGCAAGAGAAAAAGCAATGGGCTAAATATGGTTTAAAGAATTATACGCTACCTTTAAACCATCTGATGTTCCAGAACTCCTGACCGTCTGCCTTTGGGTCCACAGAGCGCTCAAGACATCATCCCAGATCAATGGTTGCACAAAACGCCAGGGTCCTCCTTGTCCATTAAGTCCTGTCTTCTTTGGCACCAAAGAGTCTTGGCAATTTCTTTTTCCTTAGAGATATGACCTGTTTCTTGCTCACAGCAAGAGCAAGAAACTGGTGTGCAACGCCAATACGAAAGTCTGTGTGACCGCCACACAAAGGGTCACTAAGCAGTAGATATTTGGACCATCAGGCTTAAAAAAAATATTAACATCAAGTGTGCAACCTTCAAGATTGCACACATGATGTTAAAAACATTCAGCCTCCTCCGTCCCCTTACAGCTGGCCGTATCCTCTCCAAAGTCCGCTGATGGTTCAAAAAAGCGACAATCGAAAAACAAAAATAAACGATAGCCCTTTGTTTCCCTGGCATCAGGTCAAATGTTGTGATCCAGTAAAGAAAAATGACACTGTCTTCCATTTCTGGACACATTGATGATGCAAGGAAAAGCAATGGCTAAATATTGTTTAAAGAATTTATCTGCCTACCTTTAAACCATCTGATGTTCCAGACTCCTGACCGTCTGCCTTGGGTCATCCAGAGCGCTCAAAGACTCATCCCAGATCCAATGGTTGCACACAACGCAGGGTTCCTTGTCCATTAAGTGCCTGTCTTCTGGCACCAAAGAGTCTTGGCATTTCTTTTCCTTAGAGATATGACCTGTTTCTTGTCACAGCAAGAGCAGAAACTGGTGTGCAAGCCAATACGAAAGTCCTGTGACCGGACACAAAGGGTCACTAAGCAGTAGATATTTTGGACCATCAGGCTTTAAAAAATAATTAACATCAATTGAACCTTTATAGATTGCACACATGATGTTAAAAACATCCAGCCTCCTCCGTCCCCTTAAGTGGCCGTATCCTCTCCAAAGTCCGCCTGAGGTTCAAAAAAAAGCGACAATCGAAACAAAAATAAACGATAGCCCTTTGTTTCCCTGGCATCAGGTCAAATGTTGTGATCCAGTAAAGATAATGACCGTCATTTCTGGACACATTGATGATGCAAAGGAAAAGCAATGGGCTAAATATGTTTAAAGAATATATGCCTACCTTTAAACAATTGATGTTCCAGAACTCCTGACCGTCTGCCTTTGGGTCATCCAGAGCGCTCAAAGACTCATCCCAGATCCAATGGTTGCACAAAAAGCCAGGGGTCTCCTTCCATTAAGTGCCTGTCTCTTGGCACCAAAGAGTCTTGGCAATTTTCTTTCTCCTTAGAGATATGACCTGTTTCTTGCTCACAGCAAGAGCAAGAAACTGGTGTGCAACGCCAATACGAAAGTCGTGTGACCGCACACAAAGGGTCACTAAGCAGTAGATATTTTGGACCATCAGGCTTTAAAAAAATAATTTAACATCATATGTGCAACCTTTATAGATTGCACACATGATGTTAAAAACATCCAGCCTCCTCCGTCCCCTTACAGCTGGCGTATCCTCTCCAAAGTCCGCCTGATGGTTCAAAAAAAGCGACAATCGAAAACAAAAATAAACGATAGCCCTTGTTTCCCTGGCATCAGGTCAAATGTTGTGATCCAGTAAAGAATAAATGACATGTCTTCCATTTTGGACACAATGATGATGCAAGGAAAAGCAATGGGCTAAAATAGTGTTTAAAGAATTATATGCCTACCTTAAACCATCTGATGTTCCAGAACTCCTGACCGTCTGCCTTTGGGTCATCCAGAGCGCTCAAAGACTCATCCCAGATCCAATGGTTGCACAAAACGCCAGGGTCCTCCTGTCCATTAGTGCCTGTCTTCTTTGGCACCAAAGAGTCTTGGCAATTTTCTTCTCCTTAGAGATATGACCGTTTCGTCACAGCACAGAGCAAGAAAACTGGTGTGCAACGCCAATACGGAAGTCTGTGTGACCGCAACACAAGGGTCACTAAGCAGTAGATATTTGGACCTCAGGCTTAAAAAATAATTTAACATCAAGTGTGCAACCTTCAAGATTGCACACATGATGTTAAAAACATCCAGCCTCCTCCGTCCCCTTACAGCTGGCCGTATCCTCCCAAAGTCCGCCTGATGGTTCAAAAAAAAGCGACAATCGAAAAACAAAATAAAAAGATAGCCCTTTGTTTCCCCGGCATCAGGTCAAATGTTGTGATCCAGTAAAGAATAAATGACACATGTTTCCATTTCGGACCACATGATGATGCAAAGGAAAAGCAATGGGCTAATATGGTTTAAAGAATATATCTGCCTACCTTTAAACCATCTGATGTTCCAGAACCCTGACCGTCTGCCTTTGGGTCTCAGAGCGCTCAAAGACTCATCCCACGATCCAATGGTTGCACAAAACGCCAGGGTCCCTTGTCATTAAGTGCTGTCTTCTTTGGCACCCAAAGAGTCTTGGCAATTTCTTCTTCCTTAGGAGTATGACTGTTTCTTGCTCACAGCAGAGCAAGAAACTGGTGTGCAACGCCAATAAGAAAGTCTGTGACCGCGACACAAGGGTCACTAAGCAGTAGAATTTTGGAACATCAGGCTTTTAAAAAAATAATAACATCAAGTGTGCCCAAATTCAAGATAAATGATGTTAAAAACATCCAGCCTCCCGTCCCCTTACAGCTGGCCGTATTCTCAAAGTTCGCTGATGGTTCAAAAAAAGCGACAATCGAAAAACAAAATAAACGATAGCCTTTGTTTCCCTGGCATCAGGTCAAATGTTGTGATCAGTAAGAATAAATGACACATGTCTTCCATTTCTGGACACATGATGATGCAAAGGAAAAGCAATGGGCTTTAAATAGGTTAAAGAATATATCTGCCTACCTTAAAACATTGATGTTCCAGAACTCCTGACCGTCTGCTTGGGTCATCCAGAGCGTCAAAGACTCATCCCACATCCAATGGGTACAAAAGCCAGGGCTCCTTTGTCCTTAAGTGCCTGTCTTCTTGGCACCCAAAGAGTCTTGGCAATTTTTCCTTAGAGATATGACCTGTTCTTGGCAGCAAGAGCAAGAAATGGTGTGCAACGCCAAACGACAAGTCGTGTGACCCGACCAAGGGTCACAAGCAGTAGATATTGGACCATCAGGTTTAAAAAATTAATTTAACATCAATGTGGAACTTATAGATTGCACACTGATGTTAAAATCCAGCCTCTCCGTCCCCTACAAGCTGGCGTACCTCTAAAGTCCGCCTGATGGTTAAAAAAAAGCGACAATCGAAAAACAAAAATAAATAAGCCTTTGTTCCCTGGCATCAGGTCAATGTTGTGATCCAGTAAGAAAAATGAAGTCTTCCCATTTCGGATCACATGTGATGTGCAAGGAGAAAAAAGCAATGGGCATAATATTGTTTAAAGATTATTTCTGCCTACCTTAAACATCTGATGTTCCAGAACCCGACCGTGCCTTTGGGTCAAAGCGCCAAAGACTCATCCCATGATCCATGGTCAAATGCACAGGTCCTCCTTGTAATATCGGCTGTTTCTTGGCACCCAAAGGTCTTGGCAATTTCTTCTTTACTAGACGATTATGATGTTTCTGCTCAGAGGAAGAACCTGGTTGTGAACGCCCCTACGAAAGGCGGTGTTGAAGCACCAACGGGTCACAAGAAGCGCAGTAGAATATTTTGTGACCGGGCCTACCAACAATAATAACATCGTTGGGCTGTTTCTTCACGAATGTGCATATAATTTGCACCAATAGATGTTCTAAACAACGTCCTCTTACAGCAGACAATCTTCAAGCCGCTGTGGTTACAAATATGGTAAGTGCTCACAGCAAGAGCAAGAAACTGGTGTGCAACGCCAATACGAAAGTCTCTGTGACCGCGACACAAAGGGTCACTAAGCAGTAGATATTTTGGACCATCAGGCTTTAAAAAAATAATTTAACATCAAGTATGCAACCTTCATAGATTACACACATGATGTTAAAAACATCCAGCCTCCTCCGTCCCCTTACGCTGGCCGTATCCTCTCCAAAGTCCGCCTGATGGTTCAAAAAAAGCGACAATCGAAAAACAAAAATAAACGATAGCCCTTTGTTTCCCTGGCATCAGGTCAAATGTTGTGATCCAGTAAAGAATAAATGACACGTCTTCCATTTCTGGATCACATTGATGATGCAAGGGAAAAGCAATGGGCTTAAATATGGATTAAAGAATATGTCTGCCTACCTTTAAACCATCTGATGTTCCAGAACTCCTGACCGTCTGCCTTTGGGTCATCCAGAACGCACAAAGACTCATCCCACGATCCAATGGTTGCACAAAACGACAGGGTCCTCCTTGTCCATTAAGTGCCTGTCTTCTTTGGCACCCAAAGAGTCTTGGCAATTTTCTTCTTTCTTAGAGATATGACCTGTTTCTTGCTCACAGCAAGAGCAAGAAACTGGTGTGCAACGCCAATACAAAAGTCTCTGTGACCGTGACACAAAGGGCCACTAAGCAGTAGATATTTTGGACCATCAGGCTTTAAAAAAATAATTTAACATCAAGTGTGCAACCTTCATAGATTGCACACATGATGTTAAAAACATCCAGCCTCCTCCGTCCCCTTACAGCTGGCCGTATCCTCTCCAAAGTTCGCCTGATGGTTCAAAAAAAGTGACAATCGAAAAACAAAAATAAACGATAGCCCTTTGTTTCCCTGGCATCAGGTCAAATGTTTGAATCTTGATTTTTTGGTTTTTTGACACAGTCTTCCATTTGGACCACATTGATGATGCAAAGGAAAAGCATGGGCTTAAATATGGTTTAAAGAAATATCTGCTACCTTTTAACCATGTTGAGTTCCAGAACTCCTGACCGTCTGCCTTGGGTCATCCAGAGCGCTCAAAGACTCATCCCAGATACAATTGGTGAACAAAACGCCAGGGTCCTCCTTGTCCATTAAGTGCCTGTCTTCTTGGCACCCAAAGATTTGGCAAATTCTTCTTCCTTAGAGATATGACCTGTTCTTGCTCACAGCAAGAGCGAAAACTGGTGTGCAACGCCAATACGAAGCTCGTGTGACCGGACACAAAGGGTCACTAGAGTAGAGTGATTTTTGGACCATCAGGCTTTAAAAAAATTTAACATCAAGTGTGCAACCTTCATAGATGCACACATGATGTTAAAAACTCCAGCCTCCTCTCGTCCCCTTACAGCTGGCCGTATCCTCTCCAAAGTCCGCTGATGGTTCAAAAAAGCGACAATCGAAAAACAAAAAATAACGATAGCCCTTTGTTTCCTGGCATCAGGTCAATATTGTGATCCAGTAAAGAATAAATGACACATGTCTCCATTCTGGACCACATTGATGATGCAAGGAAAAGCAATGGGCTCTTTAAATATGGTTTAAAGAATATATTGCCTACCTTTAAACCATCTGATGTTCCAGAACTCCTGACCGTCTGCCTTGGGTCATCCAGAGCGCTCAAGACTATCCCACGATCCAATGGTTGCACAAAAACGCCAGGGTCCTCCTTGTCCATTAAGTGCCTGTCTTCCTTGGCACACCAAAGAGTCTGGCAATTTTCTTCTTCCTTAGAGATATGACGCTGTTTCTTGCTCACAGCAAGAGCAAGAAACTGGTGTGCAACGCCAATACGAAAGTCTGTGTGACCGCGACACAAAGGGTCACTAAGCAGGCAGTGATATTTGGACCATCGGCTTTAAAAAATAATTTTCAGTGTGCAACCTTCATAGATTGCCACATGTGTTAAAAAATCCGCCTCCTCCGTCCCTTACAGCTGGCCGTCCTCTCCAAAGTCGCCTGATGGTTCAAAAAACGCGACAATCGAAAAACAAAAATAAACGATAGCCCTTTGTTTCCTGGCATCAGGTCAAATGTGTGCTCAGTAAAGAATAAAGACACATTCTTCCATTTCTGGACCACATTGATGATGCAAGGAAAGCAATGGGCTTAAATAATGGTTAAAGAATATATCTGCCTACCTTTTAACCATCTGATGTTCCAGAACCTCTGACCGTCTGCCTTGGGTCACTCAAGCGGGTCAAAGACTCATCCACCGATCAATGGTTGCACACGCGGGTCTCCTTGTCCATAAGTGCTGTTCTTTTGGCACCCAAAGAGTTTGGGCTTTCTTCTTCCGTAGAGAATGAACTCTGTTCTTGCTCCAGCCCGGCCCGACCTGTGTGCCCAGAATCGAAGCATGTGTTGGACACCAGACTAAAGGGTCATAAGCGTAGTCTTGTGACCATCGGTTATTTTTTTAATCAGTGTGCCTTCATAGATTGCACCCTGATGTTCTAAAACTATCCGACCATCCTCCGTCCCTTATCGCTGGCCGTCTCATCCAACAGTCTCGCCTGCGGTTCACCAACGCGCACAATTCGAACAAACGTAATCGATAGCCTTGTTCCCTGGAACAGGTCCTCTGTTGTCTTCCAGTAACGAATTACTTGACCGCACATGTTGCCATATTTGGACAACATGATGTGCAAGGGAAAGTGGGCTTATATGGATTAAAGAAATATACTGCCTACCTTTAAACCATCTGATTTCCAGAACTCCTGACCGTCTGCCTTTGGGTCATCCAGAGCGCTCAAAGACTCATCCCCGATCAATGGTTGCACAAAACGCCAGGGTCCTCCTTGTCCATTAGTGCCTGTCTTCTTGGCACCCAAAGAGTCTTGGCAATTTTCTTTCTTAGAGTATGACCTGTTTCTTGCTCACAGCAAGAGCAAGAAACTGGTGTGCAACGCCAATACGAAGTCTGTTGACCGCAACAAAGGGTCATAAGCAGTAGATTTTTGGACCATCGGTTTTAAAATATTTAACTCAAGTGTGCAACCTTATGATTGCCACATGATGTTAAAACTCCAGCCTCTCCTGTCCCCTTACAGCTGGCCGTATCTCTCCAAAGTTCCCTGATGGTTCAAAAAAAGCGACAATCGAAAAACAAAAATAAACGCCTAGCTTTGTTCCTGGCTCAGGTCAATATTGTGATCCAGTAAAGAATAAATGACACATGTCTCCATTTTGGACCACAATGAGATGCAGAAGCAAGGGCTTAAATATGGTTTAAGAATATATCTGCCACCTTTAAACACATCTGATGTTCCAGAACTCCTGACACGTCTGCTTGGGTATGAGGCGATCAAAGACTCATCCACGACTCACCTGGTTGCACAAAACGCCAGGGTCCTCCCTTGTCCATTAATGCCTGTCTTCTTTGGCACCCAAAGAGTCTGGCAAATTTCTTCTTCCTTAGAGATATGACCTGTTTCTTGCTCACAGCAAGAGCAAGAAATGGTGTGCAACGCCACAAACGAAAGTCTGTGTGACCGCGACACAAAGGGTCACTAAGCAGTAGATATTTTGGACCATCAGCTTAAAAAATAAATTAACATCAAGTGTGCAACCTTCAAGATTGCACAATGATGTAAAAACATCCAGCCTCCTCCGTCCCCTTACAGCTGGCCGTATCCTCTCCAAAGTCGCCTGATGGTTCAAAAAAAGCGACAATCGAAAAACAAATAACGATAGCCCTTTGTTTCCCTGGCATCAGGTCAAATGTTGTGATCCAGTAAAGAATAAATGACACATGTCTTCCATTTCGGACCACAATGATGATGCAAGGAAAAATGGGCTTAAAATTAAAAGGATTAAAGAATTATCTGCCTACCTTTAAACCATGATGTTCCAGAACTCTGACCGTCTGCCTTGGGTCATCCAGAGCGCTCAAAGACTCATCCCACGATCCAATGGTTGCACAAAACGCCAGGGTCCTCCTTGTCCATTAAGTGCCTGTCTTCTTTGGCACCCAAAGAGTCTGGCAATTTTCTTCTTCCTTAGAGATATGACCTGTTTTTGCTACAGCAAGAGCAAGAAAACTGGTGTGCAACGCCAATACGAAACTCGTGTGACCGCAACACAAAGGGTCACTAAGCAGTAGATATTTTGGACCATCAGGCTTTAAAAAAATAATTTAACTCAAGGTGCAACCTTATAGATTGCACACATGATGTTAAAAACATCCAGTCCTCCGTCCCCTTACAGCTGGCCGTATCCTCTCCAAAGTCCGCCTGATGGTTCAAAAAAGCGACAATCGAAAAACAAAAAAAACGATAGCCCTTTGTTTCCCTGGCATCAGGTCAAATGTTGTGATCAGTAAAGAATAAATGACACATGTCTTCCATTTTGGACCACATTGATGAATGCAAAGAGGAAAAGCAATGGGTCTTAAATATGGTTTAAAGAATATATCTGCCTACCTTTAAACCATCTGATGTTCCAGAACTCCTGACCGTCTGCCTTTGGGTCATCAGAGCGCTCAAGACTCATCCACGATCCAATGGTTGCACAAAACGCCAGGGTCCTCCTTGTCCATTAAGTGCCTGTCTTCTTTGGCACCCAAAGAGTCTTGGCAAATTTCTTCTTCTTAGAGATATGACCTGTTTCTTGCTACCAGCAAGAGCAAAACTGGTGTGCAACGCCAATACGAAAGTCTGTGTGACCGCGACACAAAGGGTCACTAGCAGTAGATATTTTGGACCATCAGGCTTTAAAAAATAATTTAAATCAAGTGTGCAACCTATAGATTGCACACATGATGTTAAAAACATCCAGCCTCCTCCGTCCCCTTACAGCTGGCCGTATCCTCTCCAAAGTCGCCTGATGGTTCAAAAAAAGCGACAACGAAAAACAAAAATAAACGATAGCCTTTGTTTCCCTGGCATCAGGTCAAATGTTGTGATCCAGTAAAGAAAAAATGACACATGTCTTCCATTTCTGTACCACATTGATGATGCAAGGGAAAAGCTATGGGCTTAAAAATGGATTAAAGAATATATCTGCCTACCTTTAAACCATCTGATGTTCCAGAAATCCTGACCGTCTGCCTTTGGGTCATCCAGAGCGCTCAAAGACTCATCCCAGATCCAATGGTTGCACAAAACGCCAGGGTCCTCCTTGTCATTAATGCCTGTCTTCTTTGGCACCCAAAGAGTCTTGGCAATTTCTTCCCTTAGAGATATGACCGTTTCTTGCTCACAGCAAGAGCAAGAAACTGGTGGTGCAACGCCAATACGAAAGTCTGTGTGACCGCGAACAAAAGGGTCACTAAGCAGTAGATTTTGGACCATCAGGCTTTAAAAATAATTTAACATCAAGTGTGCAACCTTATAGATTGCACAATGATGTTAAAATCCAGCCTCCTCCGTCCCTTACAGCTGGCCGTATCCTCTCCAAAGTCGCCTGATGGTTCAAAAAAAGCGAACAATCGAAAAACAAAATAAACGATAGCCCTTGTTTCCCTGGCATCAGGTCAAATGTTGTTCCAGTAAGAATAAATGACACTGTCTTCCATTTCTGGATCCCATGATGATGCAAAGGGAAAAAAGCATGGGCTTAAATATGGTTTAAAGATATATCTGCCTACCTTTAAACCATCTGATGTTCCAGAACTCCTGACCGTCTGCCTTTGGGTCATCCAGAGCGCTCAAAGACTCATCCCACGATCCAATGGTTGCACAAAAACGCCAGGGGTCCTCTTGTCCATTAAGTGCTTCTTCTTGGCACCCAAAGAGTCTTGGCAATTTTTTTCTCCTTAGAGATATGACCTGTTTCTTGCTCACAGCAAGAGCAGAAGAAAACTGGTGTGCAACGCCAATACGAAAGTCTGTGTGACCCGACACAAAGGGTCACTAAGCAGTAGAGATATTTTGGACCATCAGGCTTTAAAAAATAATTTAACATCAAGTGTGCAACCTTCATAGATTGCACACATGATGTTAAAAAACATCCAGCCTCTCCGTCCCCTTACAGCTGGCCGTATCCTCTCCAAAGTTGCCTGTGGTTCAAAAAAAGCGACAATCGAAAACAAAAAAAAAACGATAGCCCTTTGTTTCCTGGCATCAGGTCAAATGTTGTGATCCAGTAAAGAATAAATGACACATGTCTTCAATTCTGGACCACATTGATGATGCAAGGAAAAGCAATGGGCTTAAATATGTTTAAAGAATATATCTGCCTACTTTAAACCATCTGAGTTCCAGAACTCCTGACCGTCTGCCTTTGGTCATCCAGAGCGCTCAAAGACTCATCCCACGATCCAATGGTTGCACAAAACGCAGGGTTCCTTGTCCATTAAGTGCTGTCTCTTGGCCAAAGAGTCTTGGCAATTTTCTTCTTCCTAGAGATATGACCTGTTCTTGCTCACAGCAAGAGCAAGAAAACTGGTGTGCAACGCCAATACGAAAAGTCTGTGTGACCGGACACAAAGGGTCACAAGCATAGATATTTTGGACCATCAGGCTTTAAAAAAATAATTTAACATCAAATGTGCAACCTTCATAGATTACACATGATGTTAAAAAATCCAGCTCCTCCGTCCCCTTACAGCGGCCGTATCCTCTCCAAAGTCCGCCTGATGGTTCAAAAAAAAGCGACAATCGAAAAACAAAAAAAACGATAGCCCTTTGTTCCCTGGCATCAGGTCAAATGTGTGATCCAGTAAAGAATAAATGACACAGTCTTCCATTTGGAACATTGATTGCAAAGGAAAAGCAATGGGCTTAAATATGGTTTAAAGAATATATCTGCCTACCTTAAACCATCTGATGTTCCAGAACTCCTGACCGTCTGCCTTGGGTCATCCAGAGCGCTCAAAGACTCATCCACGATCCAATGGTTGCACAAAACGCCAGGGTCCTCCTTGTCATTAAGTGCCGTCTCTTTGGCACCCAAAGAGTCTTGGCAATTTCTTCTTCCTTAGAGATATGACCTGTTTCTTGCTCACAGCAAGAGCAAGAAACTGGTGTGCAACCCAATACGAAAGTCTCTGTGACCGCGGACACAAAGGGTCACAAGCAGTAGATATTTTGGACCATCAGGCTTTAAAAAAATAATTTAACATCAAGTGTGCAACCTTCATAGATTGCACACATGAGTTAAAAACATCCAGCCTCCTCGTCCCCTTACAGCTGGGCGTATCCTCCCAAAGTCGCCTGATGGTTCAAAAAAAGGACAATCGAAAAACAAAAAAATAAAAGATAGCCCTTTTTCCTGGCATCAGGTCAAATGTTGTGATCCAGTAAAGAATAAATGACACATGTCTTCCATTTCTGGACCACATTGATGATGCAAAGAAAAGCAATGGGTCTAAATATGGTTAAAGAATATATCTGCTACCTTTAAACCATCTGATGTTCCAGAACTCCTGACCGTCGCTTTGGGTCATCCAGAGCGCTCAAAGACTCATCCCACGATCCAATGGTTGCACAAAACGCCAGGGTCCTCCTTGTCCATTAAGTGCCTGTCTTCTTTGGCACCCAAAGAGTCTGGCAATTTCTTTTCCTTAGAGATAGACTGTTTCTTGCCACGCAAGAGCAAGAAACTGGTGTGCAACGCCAATACGAAATCTCTGTGACGCGACACAAAGGGTCACTAAGCAGTAGATATTTTGGACCATCAGGCTTTAAAAAATATAATTAACATCAAGTGTGCAACCTTCATAGATTGCACACATGATGTTAAAAAACATCCAGCCTCTCCGTCCCCTTACAGCTGGCGTATCCTCTCCAAAATCGCCTGATGGTTCAAAAAAAGCGACAATCGAAAAACAAAAATAAACGATAGCCCTTGTTCCCTGGCATCAGGTCAAATGTTGTGATCCAGTAAAGAATAAATGAACGCGTCTCCATTTCTGGACCACATTGATGATGCAAAGGAAAAAAGCAATGGGCATAAATATGTTTAAAGATATATCTGCCTACCTTTAACACATCTGATGTTCCAGAACTCCTGACCGTCGCCTTTGGGTCATCCAGAGCGCTCAAAGACTCATCCCATGATCCATGTGCTAAAAACGCCAGGGTCTCTCCTTGTCATTAAGTGCCTCGTTTTGGCACCCAAAGAGCTTGGCAATTTTCTCTTCCTTAGAGATATGGACCTGTTTCTTGCTCACAGCAAGAGCAAGAAACTGGTGTGCAACGCCAATACGAAAGTCTTGTGACCGCACGACACAAAGGGTCACTAAGCAGTAGATATTTTGGACCCATCAGGCTTTAAAAAAAATTTAACATCAAGTGTGAACCTATAGATTGCACACTGATGTTAAAAACATCCAGCCTCCTCCGTCCCCTTACAGCTGGCGTATCCTCTCCAAAGTCGCCTGATGGTTCAAAAAAAGCGAAACATCGAAAAACAAAAATAAACGATAGCCCTTGTTTCCCTGGCATCAGGTAATGTTGTGATCCAGTAAAGAATAAATGACACTATGTTTTCCATTTCTGGACACAATATGATGTGCTACCTTTAAACCATCTGATGTTCCAGAACTCCTGACCGTCTGCCTTTGGGTCATCCAGAGCGCTCAAAGACTATCCAACGATCCAATGTGCACAAAACGCCAGGGTCCTCCTTGTCCATTAAGTGCCTGTTCTCTTGGCACCCAAAGAGTCTTGGCAATTTTCTTCTTCTTAGAGATATGACCTGTTTCTTGCTCACAGCAAGAGCAAGAAACTGGGTGTGCAACGCAATACGAAACAATGTGTGACCGCGACACAAAGGGTCACTAAGCAGTAGATATTTTGGACCATCAGGCTTTAAAAAAATAATTACATCAAGTGTGCAACCTTATAGTTGCACACATGATGTTAAAAACATCCAGCCTCCTCCGTCCCCTTACAGCTGGCCGTATCCTCTCCAAAGTCCGCCTGATGGTTCAAAAAAAGGACAATCGAAAAACAAAAATAAACGATAGCCCTTTTTCCCGGCATCGGTCAAATTGTGATCCAGTAAAGAATAAATGACACATGTCTTCATTTCTGGACCACATTGATGATGCAAAGGAAAAGCAATGGGCTTAAATATGGTTTAAAGAATTATCTGCCTACCTTTAAACCATCTGATGTTCCAGAACTCCGACCGTCTGCTTTGGGTCATCCAGAGCGCTCAAAGACTCATCCCACGATCCAATGGTTGCACAAAACGCCAGGGTCTCCTTGTCCATTAAGTGCCTGTCTTCTTTGGCACCCAAAGAGTTGGGCAATTTTCTTCTTCCTTAGAGATATGACCTGTTCTTGCTCACAGCAGAGCAAGAAACTGGTGTGCAACGCCAATACGAAAGTCTCTGTGACCGACACAAAGGGTCACAAGCAATAGATATTTGGACCATCGGCTTTAAAAAATAATTTAACATCAAAGTTGCAACCTTCTATAGATTGCACACATGATGTTAAAAAATCCCGCCTCCTCCGTCCCCTTACAGCGGCCGTATCCTCTCCAAAGTTCCGCCCTGATGGTTCAAAAAAGCGACAATCGAAAAACAATAACGATAATAGCCCTTTGTTTCCCTGGCATCAGGTCAATGTGTGATCCAGTAAAGATAAATGACACATGTCTTCCATTTTTGGACACATTGATGATGCAAGGAAAAAGCAATGGGTAAATATGTGTTTAAAGAATATATCTGCCTACCTTTAAACCATCTGATGTTCCAGAACTCCTGACCGTCTGCCTTTGGGTCATCCAGAGCGCTCAAAGATCATCCCACGATCCAATGGTGCACAAAACGCAGGGTCCTCCTTGTCCATTAAGTCTGTCTTCTTTGGCACCCAAAGAGTCTTGGCAATTTTCTTTTCCTTAGAGATATGACCTGTTTCTTGCTCACAGCAAGAGCAAGAAACTGGTGTGCAACGCCAATACGAAAGTCTGTGTGACCCGACACAAAGGGTCACTAAAGTGTAGATATTTTGGACCATCAGGCTTTTAAAAAATAATTTAACATCAAGTGTGCAACCTTCATAGATTGCACAATGATGTTAAAAAACTCCAGCCTCCTCCGTCCCTTACAGCTGGCGTATCCTCTCCAAAGTCGCCTGATGGTTCAAAAAAAAGCGACAATCGAAAAACAAAAATAAACGATAGCCCTTTGTTCCTGGCATCAGGTCAAATGTTGTGATCCAGTAAAGAATAAATGACACATGTCTTCCATTTCTGGACCACATGATGATGCAAAGGAAAAGCAATGGGCTTAAATATGGTTAAAGAATATATCTGCCTACCTTTAAACCATCTGATGTTCCAGAACTCCTGACGTCTGCCCTTTGGGTCATCCAAGAGCGGACTCATCCCACGATCCAATGGTTGCACAAAACGCCAGGGTCCTCCTGTCCATTAAGTGCCTGTCTTCTTTGGCACCCAAAGAGTCTTGGCAATTTTCTTTTCCTTAGAGATATGACCTGTTTCTTGCTCACAGCAAGAGCAAGAAATGGTGTGGCAACGCCAATACGAAATCTGTGACCGGCACAAAGGGTCACAAGCAGTAGATATTTGGACATCAGGCTTTAAAAAAATAATTTAACATCATGTGTGCAACCTTTATAGATTGCACACATGATGTTAAAAACATCCAGCCTCTCCGTCCCCTTACAGCTGGCCGTATCCTCTCCAAAGTCGCCTGATGGTTCAAAAAAAAGCGACAATCGAAAAACAAAAAAAAACGATAGCCCTTGTTTCCCTGGCATCAGGTCAAATGTTGTGATCCAGTAAAGAATAAATGACATGTCTTCCATTTTGGACACATTGATGATGCAAAGGAAAAAGCAATGGGCTTAATATGGTTTAAAGAATATATCTGCCTACCTTTAAACCATCTGATGTTCCAGAACTCTGACCGTCTGCCTTTGGGTCATCCAGAGCGCTCAAAGACTCATCCCAGAATCCAATGGTTGCACAAAACGCCAGGGTCCTCCTTGTCCATTAAGTGCCTGTCTTCTTTGGCACCCAAAGAGTCTTGGCAATTTTCTTCTTCCTTAGAGATATGACTGTTCTTGCTCACAGCAAGAGCAAGAAACTGGTGTGCAACGCCAATACGAAAGTCTGTGTGACCGCGAACCAAAGGGTCACAAGCAGTAGTATTTTGGACCATCAGGCTTTAAAAAATTAATTTAACATCAAATGTGAACCTTCAAGATTGCACCACATGATGTTAAAAACATCCAGCCTCCTCCGTCCCCTTACAGCTGGCCGTTATCTCTCCAAAGTCCGCCTGATGGTTCAAAAAAAAGCGACAATCGAAAAAAAAATAAACGATAGCCCTTGTTTCCCTGGCATCAGGTCAAATGTTGTGATCCAGTAAAGAATAAATGACACATGTCTTCCATTTCTGGACACATTGATGATGCAAAGGAAAAAGCAATGGGTTTATATGGTTTAAAGATATTGCCTACTTTAAACCATCTGATGTTCCAGAAACTCCTGACCGTTGCCTTTGGGTCATCCAGAGCGCTCAAAGACTCATCCCACGATCCAATGGTTGCACAAAACGCCAGGGTCCTCTTGTCCATTAAGTGCCTGTCTTCTTTGGCACCCAAAGAGTCTTGGCAATTTCTTCTTCCTTAGAGATATGACCTGTTTCTTGCTCACAGCAAGAGCAAGAAACTGGTGTGCAACGCAATACGAAAGTCTGCTGTGACCGGACACAAAGGGTCACAAGCAAGATATTTTGGACCATCAGGCTTTAAAAAATAATTTAACATCGATATGCAACTTATAAGATTGCACACATGATGTTAAAAAACATCCGCCTCTCCGTCCCCTTACAGCTGGCCGTATCCTCTCCAAAGTCCGCCTGATGGTTCAAAAAAGCGACAATCGAGAAAACAAAAAATAAACGATAGCCCTTTGTTTCCCTGGCATCAGGTCAAATGTTGTGATCCAGTAAAGAATAAATGACACATGTCTTCCTTTCTGGACCACATTGATGATGCAAAGAGAAAAAGCAATGGGCTTAAATATGTTTAAAGAATATATCTGCCTACCTTTAAACCATCTGATGTTCCAGAACCTGACCGTCTGCCTTTGGGTCATCCAGAGCGCTCAAAAGACTCATCCCAGATCCAATGGTTGCACAAAACGCCAGGGTCCTCCTGTCCATTAAGTGCCTGTCTCTTTGGCACCCAAGAGTCTTGGCAATTTTCTTCTTCCTTAGAGATATGACTGTTTCTTGCTACAGCAAGAGCAAGAAATGGTGTGCAACGCCAATACGAAAGTCTGTGGACCGCACACAAAGGGTCACTCAACAGTAGTAGATATTTTGGACCATCAGGCTTTAAAAAAAATAAATAACATCAGTGTGCAACCTTCATAGATTGCACACATGATGTTAAAAACATCCAGCCTCCTCCGTCCCCTTACAGCTGGCCGTATCCTCTCCAAAGTCCGCCTGATGGTTCAAAAAAAGCGACAATCGAAAAACAAAAAAATAAACGATAGCCCTTTGTTTCCCTGGCATCAGGTCAAGTTGTGATCCAGTAAAGAATAAATGACAACAGTCTTCCATTTCTGGACCACATTGATGATGCAAAGGAAAAGCAATGGGCTTAAATATGGTTTAAAGAATATATCTGCCTACCTTTAAACCACTAGTTCCAGAACTCCTGACCGTTGCCTTTGGGTCATCACAGAGCGCCAAAGACTCATCCCAGATCCAATGGTTGCACAAAACGCCAGGGTCCTCCTGTCCATTAAGTGCCTGTCTTCTTGGCACCCAAAGAGTCTTGGCAATTTCTTCTTCTTAGAGATATGACCTGTTTTCTGCTCACAAGCAAGAGCAAGAAACTGGTGTGCAACGCCAATACGAAAATCTGTGGACGGCACAAAGGGTCACTAAGCAGTAGATATTTGGACCATCAGGCTTTAAAAAATAATTTAACATCAAGTGTGCAACCTTCATAGATTGCACACATGATGTTAAAAACATCCGCTCCTCCGTCCCTTACAGTGGCCGTATCCTCTCCAAAGTCGCTGATGGTTCAAAAAAAAAGCGACAATCGAAAAACAAAAAAAACGATAGCCCTTTGTTTCCCTGGCATCAGGTCAAATTTTGTGATCCAGTAAAGAATAAATGACAACATGTCTTCCATTTCTGGACCACATTGTGTGAGCAAAGGAAAAAGCAATGGCTAAATATTGGTTTAAAGAATAATCTGCCTACCTTTAAACCATCTGATGTTCCAGAACACCTGACCGTCTGCCTTTGGGTCATCAGAGCGTCAAAGGACTCATCCACGATCCAATGGTTGCACAAAACGCCAGGGTCCTCCTTGTCCATTAAGTGCCTGTCTTCTTTGGCACCCAAAGAGTCTTGGCAATTTTCTTCTTCCTAGAGATATGACCTGTTTCTTGCTCACAGCAAGAGCAAGAAACTGGTGTGCAACGCCAATACGAAAGTCTGTGTGACCGCGACAAAAGGGTCACTAAGCAGTAGATATTTGGACCATCAGGCTTTAAAAAATAATTTAACATCAAGTGTGCAACCTTCATAGATTGCACACATGATGTTTAAAACATCCAGCCTCCTCCGTCCCCTTACAGCTGGCCGTATCCTCTCCAAAGTCCGCCTGATGGTTCAAAAAAAAGCGACAATCGAAAAACAAAAATAAACGATAGCCCTTTGTTTCCCTGGCATCAGGTCAAATGTTGTGATCCAGTAAAGAATAAATGACACATGTCTTCCATTTCTGGACCACATTGATGATGCAAGGAAAAGCAATGGGCTTAAATATGGTTTAAAGATATATCTGCCTACCTTTAAACCATCTGATGTTCCAGAACTCCTGACCGTCTGCCTTTGGGTCATCCAGAGCGCTCAAAGACTCATCCCACGATCCAATGGTTGCACAAACGCCAGGGTCCTCCTTGTCCATTAAGTGCCTGTCTTCTTTGGCACCCAAAGAGTCTTGGCAATTTTCTTCTTCCTTAGAGATATGACCTGTTTCTTGCTCACAGCAAGAGCAAGAAACTGGTGTGCAACGCCAATACGAAAGTCTCTGTGACCGTGACACAAAGGGTCACAAGCAGTAGATATTTTGGACCATCAGGCTTTAAAAAATAATTTAACATCATATGTGCAACCTTTATAGATTGCACACATGATGTTAAAAACATCCAGCCTCCTCCGTCCCCTTACAGCTGGCCGTATCCTCTCCAAAGTCGCCTGATGGTTCAAAAAAAGCGACAATCGAAAAACAAAAATAAACGATAGCCCTTTGTTTCCCTGGCATCAGGTCAAATGTTGTGATCCAGTAAAGAATAAATGACACATGTCTTCCATTTTGGACCACATTGATGATGCAAAGGAAAAGCAATGGGCTTAAATATGGTTTAAAGAATATATCTGCCTACCTTTAAACCATCTGATGTTCCAAGAACTCCTGACCGTCTGCTTTGGGTCATCCAGAGCGCTCAAAGACTCATCCCACGATCCAATGGTTGCACAAAAACGCCAGGGTCCTCCTTGTCCATTAAGTGCCTGTCTTCTTTGGCACCCAAAGAGTCTTGGCAATTTTCTTCTTCCTTAGAGATATGACCTGTTTCTTGCTCACAGCAAGAGCAAGAAACTGGTGTGCAACGCCAATACGAAAGTCTGTGTGACCGCGACACAAAGGGTCACTAAGCAGTAGATATTTTGGACCATCAGGTTTAAAAAAATAATTTAACATCAAGTGTGCAACCTTCATAGATTGCACACATGATGTTAAAAACATCCAGCCTCCTCCGTCCCCTACAGCTGGCGTATCCTCTCCAAAGTCCGCCTGATGGTTCAAAAAAAGCGACAATCGAAAACAAAAATAAACGATAGCCCTTTGTTCCCTGGCATCAGGTCAAATGTTGTGATCCAGTAAAGAATAAATGACACGTTTCCATTTCTGGACCACATTGATGATGCAAGGAAAAGCAATGGGCTAAATATGTTTAAGAATTATCTGCCTACCTTAACCGAATCTGATGTTCTCAGAACTCCTGAACGATCTTCTTGCATAAGAGATGCAATGACCTACAAAGCACCCGAAGCTCCCAACGCGGCACAAAACGCCAGGGTCGCTCCATTGCATTAAGTGCCTGTCTTCTTTGGCACCCAAAGAGTCTTGGCAATTTTCTTCTTCCTTAGAGATATGACCTGTTCTTGTCACAGCAAGAGCAAGAAACTGGTGTGCAACGCCAATACGAAAGTCTGGTGACCGCACACAAAGGGTCACTAAGAGTAGTAGATATTTTGGACCAAGGCTTTAAAAAAATAATTTTTACATCAAGTGTGCAACCTTCATAGATTGCACACATGATGTTAAAAACATCACAGCCTCCTCCGTCCCCTTACAGCTGGCCGTATCCTCTCCAAAGTCGCTGATGGTCAAAAAAAGCGACATCGAAAAACAAAAATAACGATATAGCCCTTTGTTTCCCTGGCATCAGGTCACAATGTTGTGATCACAGTAAAGAATAAATGACCGTCTTCCATTTCTGGACCACATTGATGATGCAAGGAAAAGCAATGGGCTTAAATATGTTTAAAGAAATATCTGCCTACCTTTAACCATCTGATGTTCCAGAAACTCCGACCGTCTGCCTTTGGGTCATCCAGAGCGCTCAAAGACTCATCCCACGATCCAATGGTTGCACAAAACGCCAGGGTCCTCCTTGTCCATATAAGTGCCTGTCTTCTGGCACACAAAGAGTCTTGGCAATTTTCTTCTTCCTAAGAGATATGACCTGTTTCTTGCTCACAGCAAGAGCAAGAAACTGGTGTGCAACGCCAATACGAAAGGTCTCTGTGACCGCGACACAAAGGGTCACTAAGCAGTAGATATTTTGGACCATCAGGCTTTAAAAAATAATTTAACATCAAGTGTGCAACCTTATAGATTGCACACATGATGTTAAAAACATCCAGCCTCCTCCGTCCCCTTACAGCTGGCCGTATCCTCTCCAAAGTCCGCCTGATGGTTCAAAAAAAGCGACAATCGAAAAACAAAAATAAACGATAGCCCTTTGTTTCCTGGCATCAGGTCAAAATGTTGTGATCCAGTAAGAATAAAAATGACACATGTCTTCCATTTCTGGACACATTGATGAGGCAAAGAAAAGCAATGGCTTAAATAGGTTTAAGAATATATCTGCCTACCTTTAAACCATCTGATGTTCAGAACTCCTGATCGTTGCTTTGGGTCTCAGAGCGCATCAAAGAATCATCCCACGATCCAATGGTTGCACAAACGCCAGGGTCCTCATTGTCAT
>WNYA01000038.1:548597-565866 GCA_019512145.1 Engystomops pustulosus
TAAGTGCCTGTCTTCTTTGGCACCCAAAGAGTCTTGGCAATTTTCTTCTTCCTTAGAGATATGACCTGTTTCTTGCTCACAGCAAGAGCAAGAAACTGTGTGCAACGCCAATACGAAAGTCTGTGTGACGACACAAAGGGTCACAAGCAGTAGATATTTTGGACCATCAGCTTTAAAAAATTATTTAACATCAATGTGCAACCTTTTAGATTGCACACATGATGTTAAAAACATCCAGCCTCCTCTCCCTTACAGCTGGCGTATCCTCTCCAAAGTCCGCTGATGGTTCAAAAAAAGCGACAATCGAAAAACAAAAATAAACGATAGCCCTTTGTTCCCTGGCATCAGGTCAAATGTTGTGATCCCGTAAAGAATAATGACACATGTCTTCCATTTCTGGACCACATTGATGATGCAAAGGAAAAGCAATGGGCTAAATATTGTTAAAATATTCTGCCTACCTTTAAACCATCTGATGTTCCAGAACTCCTGACCGTCTGCCTTTGGGTCATCCAGAGCGCTCAAAGACTCATCCCAGATCCAATGGTTGCACAAAACGCCAGGGTCCTCCTTGTCCATTAAGTGCCTGTCTTCTTTGGCACCCAAAGAGTTTGGCAATTTTCTTCTTCTAGAGATATGACCTGTTTCTTGCTCACAGCAAGAGCAAGAAACTGGTGTGCAACGCCAAACGAAAGTCTGTGTGACCGCACACAAAGGGTCACTAAGCAGTAGATATTTTGGACCATCAGGCTTTAAAAAAATAATTAACATCAAGTGTGCAACCTTCATAGATTGCACACATGATGTTAAAACATCCAGCCTCCTCCGTCCCCTTACAGCTGGCCGTATCTCTTCCAAAGTCGCCTGATGGTTCAAAAAAAGCGACAATCGAAACAAAAAATAAACGATAGCCCTTTGTTTCCTGGCATCAGGTCAAATGTTGTGATCCAGTAAAGAATAAATGACACTGTCTTCCTTTTCTGGACCACAGATGATGCAAGGAAAAGCAATGGGCTTAAATATGGTTTAAAGAATATATCTGCTACCTTTAAACCACTGGTGTTCCAGAACTCCTGACTCTGCCTTTGGGTCATCCAGAGCGCTCAAAGACTCATCCCACGATCCAATGGTTGCACAAAACGCCAGGGCCTCCTTGTCCATTAAGTGCCTTTTCTTTGGCACCCAAAGAGTCTTGGCAATTTTCTTCTTCCTTAGAGATAGACCTGTTTCTTGCTCACAGCAAGAGCAAGAAACGGTGTGCAAAGCCAATACGAAAGTTGTGTGGCCGCAGACACAAGGGTCACTAAGCAGTAGTATATTTTGGACCATCAGGCTTTAAAAAATAATTTAACATCAAGTGTGCAACCTTCATAGATTGCACACTGAGTATGTAAAAACATAGCCTCCTCCGTCCCCTTCAGCTGGCCGTATCCTCTCCAAAGTCCGCCTGTGGTTCAAAAAAAGCGACAATCGAAAAACAAAATAAACGATAGCCCTTTGTCTCCTGGCATCAGGTCAAATGTTGTGATCCAGTAAAGAAATAATGACACAGTCTTCCATCTGGACCACATGATGATGCAAAGGAAAAGCAATGGTAAATATGGTTAAAGAATATATCTGCTACCTTTAAACCATTGATGTTCCAGAACTCTGACCGTGCTTTTGGGTCACCAGAGCGCTCAAAGACTCATCCCACGATCCAATGGTTACAAAACGCCAGGGTCTCTTGTCCATTAAGTGCTGTCTTCTTTGGCACCCAAAGAGTCTTGGCAATTTTCTTCTTCCTTAGAGATATGACCTGTTTCTTGCTCACAGCAAGAGCAAGAAACTGGTGTGCAACGCCAATACGAAAGTCTTGTGACCGGACACAAAGGGTCACAAGCAGTAGATATTTTGGACCATCAGGCTTTAAAAAAATAATTTAACATCAATGTGCAACCTTTATAGATTGCACATGATGTTAAAACATCCAGCCTCCTCCGTCCCCTTAAGCTGGCCGTATCCTCTCCAAAGTCCGCCTGATGTTCAAAAAAAGCGACAATCGAAAAACAAAAATAAACGATAGCCCTTTGTTTCTGGCATCAGGTCAAATGTTGTGATCAGTAAAGAATAAATGACACATGTCTTCCATTTGGACCACATGATGAAGCAAAGGAAAAGCAATGGGCTATAATATGGTTTAAGAATATATCTGCCTACCTTTAAACCATCTGATGTTCCAGAACTCTGACCGTCTGCTTTGGGTCATCCAGAGGCTCAAAGACTCATCCCACGATCCAATGGTTGCACCAAACGCCAGGTCCTCTTGTCCATTAAGTGCCTGTCTTCTTGGCACCCAAAGAGTCTTGGCAATTTTCTTCTTTAGAGATATGACCTGTTTCTTGCTCAGCAAGAGCAAGAAACTGGTGTGCAACGCCAATACGAAAGTCTCTGTGACCGGACACAAAGGGTCTACAGCAGTAGAATTTTGGACCATCAGGCTTTAAAAAAATAATTTATACATCATGTGCAACCTTTAGATTGCACACATGATGTTAAAACATCCAGCCCTCCTCCGTCTTACAGCGGCCGTATCCTCTCAATCCGCCTGATGGTTCAAAAAAAGCGACAATCGAAAAAAAATAATACGATAGCCCTTTGTTTCCCTGGCATCAGGTCAAATGTTGTGATCCCGATAAGAATAAATGACACATGTCTTCATTTCTGGACCACATTGATGATGCAAAGGAAAGCAATGGGCTTAAATGGTTTTAAAGAATATCTGCCTACCTTAAACCATCTGATGTTCCAGAACTCCTGACCGCTTGCCTTTGGGTCATCCAAGAGCTCAAAGACTCATCCCACGATCCAATGGTTGCACAAAACGCCAGGGTCCTCCTTGTCCATTAAGTGCCTGTCTTCTTTGGCACCCAAGAGTCTTGGCAATTTTCTTCTTCCTTAGAGATATGACCTGTTTCTTGCTCACAGCAAGAGCAAGAAACTGGTGTGCACGCCAATACGAAAGTCTCTGTGACGCGACACAAAGGGTCACAAGCCGTAGATATTTTGACCATCAGGCTTAAAAAAATAATTAAATCAACTGTGCAACGCTTCTTGCTCTTGCTGTGAGCAAGAAACTGGTGTGCAACGCCAATACGAAAGTCTGTGTGACCGCGACACAAAGGGTCACAAGCAGTAGATATTTTGGACCATCAGGCTTTAAAAAATTAATTTAACATCATATGTGCAACCTTTATAGATTGCACACATGATGTTAAAAACATCCAGCCTCCTCCGTCCGCTTACAGCTGGCCGTAACCTCTCCAAAGTCCGCCTGATGGTTCAAAAAAAGCGACAATCGAAAAACAAAAATAAACGATAGCCCTGTGTTTCCCTGGCATCAGGTCAAATGTTGTGATCCAGTAAAGAATGAATTACACATGGCTTCCATTTCTGGACCACACTGATGATGCAAAGGAAAAGCAATGGGCTTAAATATGGTTTAAAGAATATATCTGCCTACCTTTAAACCATCTGATGTTCCAGAACTCCTGACCGTCTGCCTTTGGGTCATCCAGAGCGCTCAAAGACTCATCGCACGATCCAATGGTTGCACAAAACGCCAGGGTCCTCCTTGTCCATTAAGTGCCTGTCTTCTTTGGCACCCAGAGTCTTGGCAATTTTCTTCTTCCTTAGAGATATGACCTGTTTCTTGCTCACAGCAAGAGCAAGAAACTGGTGTGCAACGTCAATACGAAAAGTCTCCTGCGACCCAAAGGGTCACTAAGCAGTATTATTTTGGCCCATCAGGCTTTAAAAAAATAATTTAACATCAAGTGTGCAACCTTCATAGATTGCACACATGATGTTAAAAACATCCAGCCTCCTCCATCCCCTTACAGCTGGCCGTATCCTCTCCAAAGTTCGCATGATGGTTCAAAAAAAGCGACAATCGAAAAACAAAATTAACGATAGCCCTTTGTTTCCCTGGCATCAGGTCAAATGTTGTGATCCAGTAAAGAATAAATGACGCGTCTTCCTTTTCTGGATCACATTGATGATGCAAGGGAAAAGCTATGGGCTTAAAAATGGATTAAAGAATATATCTGCCTACCTTTAAACCATCTGATGTTCCAGAACTCCGGACCGTCTGCCTTTGGGTCATCCAGAGCGCTCAAAGACTCATCCCATGATCCAATGGTTGCACAAAACTCCAGGGTCCTCCTTGTCCATTAAGAGCCTGTCTTCTTTGGCACCCAAAGAGTCTTGGCAATTTTCTTCTTCCTTAGAGATATGACCTGTTTCTTGCTCACAGCAAGAGCAAGAAACTGGTGTGCAACGCCAATACGAAAGGCTGTGTGACCGCAACACAAAGGGTCACTAAGCAGTAGATATTTTGGACCATCAGGCTTTAAAAAAATAATTTAACATCAAGTGTGCAACCTTCATAGATTGCACACATGATGTTAAAAACATCCAGCCTCCTCCGTCCCCTTACAGCTGGCCGTATCCTCTCCAAAGTCCGCCTGATGGTTCAAAAAAAGCGACAATCGCAAAACAAAAATAAACGTTAGCCCTTTGTTTCCCTGGCATCAGGTCAAATGTTGTGATCCAGTAAAGAATAAATGACACATGTCTTCCATTTCTGGACCACATTGATGATGCAAAGGAAAAGAAATGGGTTTAAATATGGTTTAAAGAATATATCTGCCTACCTTTAAACCATCTGATGTTCCAGAACTCCTGACCGTTTGCTTTAGGGTCATCCAGAGCGCTCAAAGACTCATCCCACGATCCAATGGTTGCACAAAACGCCAGGGTCCTCCTTGTCCATTAAGTGCCTGTCTTCTTTGGCACCCAAAGAGTCTTGGCAATTTTCTTCTTCCTTAGAGATATGACCTGTTTCTTGCTCACAGCAAGAGCAAGAAACTGGTGTGCAACGCCAATACGAAAGTCCCTGGAGGACTTTGGAGAGGATACGGCCAGCTGTAAGGGGACGGAGGAGGCTGGATGTTTTAACATCATGTGTGCAATCTATGAAGGTTGCACACTTTGTTAAATTATTTTTTAAAGCCTGATGGTCCAAAATATCTATGCTAGTGACCCTTTTGTGCGGTCACACAGACTTTCGATTGGCGTTGCACACCAGTTTCTTGTCTTGTGTGAGCAAAACAGGTCATATCTCTAAGGAAGAAGAAAATGCCAAGACTCTTTGGGTGCCAAAGAAGACAGGCACTTAATGGAAAGGAGGACCCTGGCGTTTTGTGCAACCATTGGATCGTGGATGGGTCTTTGAGCGCTGGATGACCCAAAGGCAGACGGTCAGGAGTTCTGGAAAATCAGATGGTTTAAAGGTAGGCAGATAATTCTTTAAACATATTTAGCCCATTTGCTTTTCCTTGCATCATCAATGTGTCCAAAAATGGAAGACTGGTCATTTATTCTTTACTGGATCACAACATTTGACCTGATGCCAGGGAAACAAAGGGCTATCGTATTTGTTTTCGATTGTCGCTTTTTTTGAACCATAGGCGGATTTGGAGAGGATACGGCCAGCTGTAAGGGGACGGAGGAGGCTGATGTTTTTAACATCAGTGTGCAATCTATAAGGTTGCACACTTGATGTTAATTAATTTTTTAAAGCCTGATGGTCCAAAATATCTACTGCTAGTGGACCCTTTGTGTGCGGTCACAGACTTTCGTATTGGCGTTGCACACAGTTTCTGCTCTTGCTGTGAGCAAGAAACAGGTCATATCTCTAAGGAAGAAGAAAATGCCAAGACTCTTTGGGTGCCAAGAGACAGCACTAATGGACAAGGAGGACCCTGGCGTTGTGCAACCATTGGATCGTGGGAGAGTCTTTGGCGCTCTGGATGACCCAAAGGCAGACGGTCAGGAGTCTGGAACATCAGATGGTTTAAGGTAGGCAGATATATTCTTTAACCATATTTAAGCCCATTGCTTTTCCTTTGATCATCATGTGGTCCAGAAATGGAAGACATGTGTCATTTATTCTTACTGGATACAACATTTGACCTGATGCCAGGGAAACAAAGGGCTATCGTTATTTTGTTTTTCGATTGTCGTTTTTTTGAACCATCAGGGGACTTTGGAGAGGATACGGCCAGCTGTAAGGGGAGAGGAGGTGGATGTTTTAACATCATGTGTGCAATCTATAAGGTTGCCACACTTGATGTTAAATTATTTTTTAAAGCCTGATGGTCCAAATATCTACTGCTTAGTGACCCTTTGTGTGCGGTCACACAGACTTTCGTATTGGCGTTGCACACCAGTTTCTTGTCTTGCTGTGAGCAAGAAACAGGTCATATCTCTAAGGAAGAAGAAAATTGCCAAGACTTTGGGTGCCAAAGAAGACAGGCACTTAATGGACAAGGAGGACCCTGGCGTTTTGTGCAACCATTGGATGTGGGATGAGTCTTTGAGCGCTTTGATGACCCAAAGGCAGACGGTCAGGAGTTCTGGAACATCAGATGGTTAAAGGTAGGCAGATATATTCTTTAAACCATATTTAAGCCCATTGCTTTCCTTGCGATCATCAATGTGGTCCAGAAATGGAAGACATGTGTCATTTATTCTTTACTGGATCACAACATTTGACTGATGCCAGGGAAACAAAGGGCTATCGTTTATTTTGTTTTTCGATTGTCCTTTTTTGAACCATCAGGCGGACTTTGGAGAGGATCGGCCAGCTGTAAGGGGACGGAGGAGGCTGGATGTTTAACATCATGTGTGCAATCTATGAAGGTTGCACATATGTTAAAAAATTTTTTAAAGCCTGATGGTCCAAAATAATACTGCTTAGTGACCCTTTGTGTCCACGGCACAGCGACTGAGGGGTTTTTTTAGGTAAAGTTGGGGAGGGGGGGGGGGCCCCATTAGGAATTTTGTCCCGGGGCCCAGTGGACTCTAGTTACGCCACTGATCAGCACCCTAGTATATAGCCATCAGCATGCCCCCTAGTATAAAGCCTCCTAGTGTATACCCAGTAGCCAATGTCCCCCAGCAAATAACAAGCCACCCCTAGTATTAAGCCAGTGCCTGCCCCCTGGTATATAGACAGCAGACACCTAGTATATAGCCAGTGCCTGCCCCCTTGTATACAGCCAGCTGCCCCCTACTACATAGCCAGTGCCTGCCCCCTTGTGTATAAGCAGCAGCCCACTAGTATACAGCCAGAAGCCCTCTAATATATAGCCAGCAGCCCCCTAGTATATAGCCAACAGCCTCAGAGTGTATACCAAGTAGCCAATGTCCCCCAGCAAATAACCAGCCGTTCACTAGTATATAGCCATCAGCTCCCTAGTATACAGCCAGCAGTCCCCTACTATATAGCCAGTGCCTGCCTCCTTGTATACAGGCAGCTGCCCCCTAGTATATAGCCAGCAGCCTCCTATTATTTAGCCAGCAGCCCATGTGCCCCCTTGTATATAGCCAGCAGCCCCCTAGTATATAGCCAGCAGCCTCCTATTAATTATCCAGCAGCCCATGTCCCCCATCAAATAGCCAGCAGCCCGCTAGTCTATACCCAGTGCCTGCCCTCTTGAATATAGCCAACTGCCACCTACTATATAGTCAGTGCCTGCCCCCTTTTATATAGTCAGCAGCTCTCTAGTATACAGCCAGCAGCCCTCTAATATATAGCCAGCAGCTCCCTAGTATATAGCCAGCAGCCCCCTACTATATAGCCAGTGCCTGCCCTCTTGTATATAGACAGTAGCCCCCTAGTTTTTAGCCAACAGCTTCCTAGTGTTTACCCAGTAGCCAATGTCCCCCAGCAAATAACCAGCCGCCCCCTAGTATATAGCCAGTGTCTGCCCCCTGATATATAGACAGTAGACCCCTTGTATATAGCCAGCAGCCCATGTCCCCCAGCAAATAGCCAGCAGCCCCCTAGTATATAGCCAATGCCCACCCCTTGTATTTAGCAAGCAGCCCACTAGTATATATCTAGCAACCCCCTAGTATACAGCCAGCAGCCCTCTAATGTATAGCCAGCAGCCCCATAGCATATAGCAGCAGCTCCCTAGTATATAGCCAGCAGTCTTCTACTATATAGCCAGTGCCTGCCCCCTTGTATATAGACAGCAGCCCCCTAGTATATAGCCAGCAGCCCATGTCCCCATCAAATAGCCAGAAGCCCCCTAGTATATACCCAGTGTCTTCCCCCTTGTATACAGCCAGCTGCCCCCTACTACATAGCCAGTGCCTGCCCCCTTGTATAAGCAGCAGCTCACTAGTATACAGCCAGCAGCCCTCAAATATATAGCCAGCAGCCCCCTAGTATATAGCCAACAGCCTCAGAGTGTATACCAAGTAGCCAATGTCCCCCAGCAAATAACAAGCTGTCCACTAGTATATAGCCATCAGCTCCCTAGTATACAGCCAGCAACAAAAATAAACGATAGCCCTTTGTTTCCCTGGCATCAGGTCAAATGTTGTGATCCAGTAAAGAATAAATGACACATGTTTTCATTTCTGGACCACATTGATGATGCAAAGGAAAAGCAATGGGCTTAAATATGGTTTAAAGAATATATCTGCCTACCTTTAAACCATCTGATGTTCCAGAACTCCTGACCGTCTGCCTTTGGGTCATCCAGAGTGCTCAAAGACTCATCCCACGATCCAATGGTTGCACAAAAAAACGCAGGGTCTACCCTTGTCCATTAAGTGCCTGTCTTCTTTGGCACCCAAAGAGTCTTGGCAATTTTCTTCTTCCTTAGAGATATGACCTGTTTTTGCTCACAGCAGACAAGAAACTGGTGTGCAACCCAAAAGTCTCTGTGACCGTGACACAAAGGGTCACTAAGTAGTAGATATTTTGGACCATCAGGCTTTAAAAAAATAATTTAACATCATGTGTGCAATCTTCATAGATTGCACACATGATGTTAAAAACATCCAGCCTCCTCCGTCCCCTTACAGCTGGCCGTATCCTCTCCAAAGTCCAAAGACACATGTCTTCCATTTCTGGACCACAAAAATAAACGATAGCCCTTTGTTTCCCTGGCATCAGGTCAAATATTGTGATCCAGTAAAGAATAAATGACACATGTCTTCCATTTCTGGACCACAATGATGATGCAAAGGAAAAGCAATGGGCTTAAATATGGTTTAAAGAATATATCTGCCTACCTATAAACCATCTGATGTTCCAGAACTCCTGACCGTCTGCCTTTGGGTCATCCAGAGCGCTCAAAGACTCATCCCACGATCCAATGGTTGCACAAAACGCCAGGGTCCTCCTTGTCCATTAAGTGCCTGTCTTCTTTGGCACCCAAAGAGTCTTGGCAAATTTCTTCTTCCTTAGAGATATGACCTGTTTCTTGCTCACAGCAAGCTAAAGGTCACAAGGCAGTTACGAATCTTTTTTGGTGACCCAAGGCTTACAAAAATTAATTTAACATCAAGTGTGGCAACCTTATAATTGCACACCATGTCATGTTATAATCTCGCATCCCTAACCTCGCCTCTCTCCCTCACTCTCCTCCCCGCTTGTTACGAGCTGGCCTTTACCCTCCTAAGCCAGAAGCTCCATTCGTCTGCGGGGCTGGGCCCACCGCTCCACAAAAAGTTAAGTCACGTCCTGGATCTTGCGCGCTGTTCAAACAAAACGTACAAGCTTCCCGGACAAAAAATTCGAAATAGAAAATGAGCACCCAAGCTTCCCTGGTGGTTCTCTTTCCCTGGCATCAGGTCAAATGTTGGGTTGTCATTCCAGTAAGAATTAAATCACACAACGGTCTTCACATTTTCTGGACCACATTGATGATGCAGGAAAAGCATGGTAGCTTAAATATGGTTTAAGAATAATCTTGCCTACCTCTTAAACCAATCCTTGATGCGCTCCTAGAACTTATCCTGACCTGTCTGCCTTTGGGTTCCATTCCCATCAGCCGCATTCACCAATAGACCTCATACCCATTCGCCACCGGAACGATCCAATCGGTCTTGCAGCACAATGCCATGGTCCTTCCTTGGTTCTCATTTTCCGTGCCTCGTCTTTTCTTTTGGTCACAATCCCCAAAGATCTCTGCGGCATCACTTTCCTCAACCACTTTTTTCGCCCCCCTTGAGGATACTTGAACCTGTTTTCACTTTGGCCTGCACCATCTTATCTGCGGTAGAGCAATAAACGTTTGGCGTTCAATCAACGCACACTAAAACTCTTATTTCCGTTTTCGAAAGTGGGTGGGGGGGACCATCCAAGGGGCGACACAAAGGGGCACGAACAGCGAGAGAGTGGGGGCACCAGCAGCTGGAAAAAATTGAGCGGACAACAGCAACCGGGGGTTGCCAACCGGCAGAGAGTGCACACTTATAGGGGATAAAACAGCCATCCGGCCAAAATTCTATACTCCGGCCCGTCCTCTCCTCCTCCCCGTTCTATCTTTCAGCTGGCCCGTATTCCGCTCACATCTAACGACACCTGGCTTCCGTGACTCTCCAGATTGCCCGGCCGATGGTTTCAAAATATATCTTCGTACAATGACAGAAAACAAAATCGGCACGTTTTTTCGAATAGCCCGCTATATGGCTCTTTCTCTCTTCTGGCATGTAAGGGCAAGGTTAAGTGGAGACACAAATTGTCCTGAAGTGATTAACAAGGAACAAAGGGTCTCTTTCCACGGCGGGACCACATGGATGATTGCTAAGAAAAAAAGCAATGGGCGAAATAGGGGTTTCTAAATCAAAGGATCTGCCACCATCTAAACCAGCTGGGATTTCCAGAACGCCGGATCGCTGCTTCGTGTGGTGGTCTGTCTAGACGATTGCGCCCGTTGAGCAAGGATTATACTACTCATCTCCCCACGACTCCCAAGGGGGGAACAACTGAACTAAGGTGCTGCAGCCATTCATACACGAATGGGGGACAAGGAAGGGGGAACAGTAGGACTTATCTTTGGCCACCCAAAGTTAGGCTTGGCAAAGTGGGGCGGCGGATAATCCTAGAGAGATTGAGGGGGCACCCATGGTGGAACAGGGTCTCACATCTTTCCTTACCAATCAATCCCTTTCTTTTCCGCTTTCCTCCCACTAGGCAAAAGGTGTTGAGCACACTTCTGCAAGAAATAGTCAGATCAACGGGGGCGGCAACGGACTCGAAGCTGATCGTTTAAAGATCAGGTGTGCCACTGCTGAGTTTTGCCCGTAAACAAGGGGCATCATTCTTAGACGTTTCATAAAACTAATGCACATAATAGGGGGGACCAGCAAAACCAAAACACGACTGGGAAAAAGAGTAAAGGAGCGAACGCACTGGTGGGTCCAAGCGCGCAGAGAGGGACAAGATATGCGGGGAGTACAAACAGACCCTAGCCACAGTAAACCGTGTACCCTTAGATCAGCCCATCTGCCTCCATGTTCGGTGCAAAACAATGCGGGCCGACGAGACTCAGCTCCAAAGGCGCGCTCCTCACAACTGGTTCAAAAAAAAAGCGACAAATGTCGAAAAAACAAAATAACGATAGCTCCCTTTGTTTCCCTGGCTCAGGGCATTCAAATGTTGGTGATCACCGATATAAAGATAAATGACCCTCCCATGTGCGTTCTCAATTTCTCCAATCGGCCACTATTTGTAATGATTCAGGATAGAAAAGCACTGGGCTTACATATGGTGTTACAAGAGATATATCTGCCACCTTTACACCCTCTGGATGTTTCCAGAACTCCGCTTGACCAGTCTGCCTTTGAGCCATCCAACTAAACGCTACAAAGGATCATACCATGATCCCATGGTTTGCAAAAAAACGACATAGTGGTTTGAACCCTCCTCTTTAGTCCATATAAGATCAATGTCTTCTTTGCACCCAAAGATCGTTCCTTGGCAGTTTTCTTCTCTTTCCCCTTTAGAATATGTACTCAGTTTCTCTCTGCTCCACACTTACTTCACGCTGTATACTCTATGGATGACTGCATGGGAATTTATACCTACACACAACAGAGCTTAGCTAAAAAGAAGGGGGCCAGTAGTAGATAGAGGAGGGGAGCAGATCGAGGGAGAGGAGAGGGCAAATAGGGGGATGAGGCGGAGAACACGGGAGCCATAAATCTGTTGTGCAACGCCAATACGAAAGTCTGTGTAACCGCGACACAAGGGTCACTAAGCAGTAGATATTTTGGACCATCAGGCTTTAAAAAATAATTTAACATCAAGTGTGCAACCTTCATAGATTGCACACATGATGTTAAAAACATCCAGCCTCCTCCGTCCCCTTACAGCTGGCCGTATCCTCTCCAAAGCCGCCTGATGGTTCAAAAAAAACGACAATCGAAAACAAAATAAATAATAGCCCTTTGTTTCCCTGGCATCAGGTCAAATGTTGTGATCCAGTAAGAATAAATGACACGTCTTCCATTTCTGGATCACATTGATGATGCAAGAAAAAGCAATGGGCATAATATTGTTAAAGAATATATCTGCCTACCTTTAAACCATCTGATGTTCCGAACTCCTGACCGTCTGCCTTTGGGTCATCCAGAGCGCTCAAAGACTCATCCCACTATCCAATGGTTGCACAAACGCCAGCCCTCCTTGTCCATTAAGTGCCTGTCTTCTTGGCACCCAAAGAGTCTTGGCAATTTTCTTCTCCCTAAGCTATATTCACACTCGCCACAACGGGACGGTTATCGGACTATACAGTCCCCATAACTGCAATGGGCCGCCGGCGCCTCGGCGGTAGCGGCTAAGTAGCCACAACGGCACTGTTCACCGTACCGCTCCATGGACCCGGAAAAAGATGGACATTTTCCTTCTGATACGTTTTGGTACTGTGGCCTCGTCCCAGCCCGGCCAGTGTGTCCGCTCTGGTGGCTAACGGTACGGCGCGCAACGCAGTGTTATAAGACCTACAGAAGCAAACTTTTATTTTTGGCACGTTAATGCGTGAAACAAAATTCTGTGGATAATGCATGAAAATGAGGCGCACAGCGTCGAGTTGGCACCGGAACGCCCCGGCAATGAGAAATTTGTGTCGCGGAAGAAGTGCAGACCGCCCACAAAACGTGTTTTTTCGTGCAGGACACTTCTTAGATACATGTACAAGCATACACTCAACAATATCAGCCTAAAGTCTGAAAAAACTGTGCTGTGCTGTATAATGTGCTAGTTAAAATGGTCCCCAATGTCCAATAATAATGTAAACAGTCTTCCCCACAACTTTGCTTATTCCCAGTTGGTGAAAAGGTTGAATTATGCTGGAGATAAACACACAGATTGCAGCATTAAATCCCTAGTATCCCTAGGGGTAATGCCTGTGCCCCAGATTATTGACTTCGGCGCTTACAAGGGCAGTCCCAAGAGAATCTACCTTTTAAGGATTACATCGCTGTTAACATTGGTTTACAAAGTGCTGTGTTAACGCAATATTACACTGTTAATGTGTTTTTTAACATAGTGTTAACACACACACATTAACAAACAAATGTGTTTACTTTGTTTGCTGCATGTGTTACATTGTGTTAGCATTGTGTTTTGTTAAACCAATGTTCAGACTTATGTAATTCGGCAAATCTCCCTTAAGCGTTCTGATGCGGCTGAAGTGCATGTTAACACCCTGCCAAATGGTAATGTTTTTTAAGATTCTTTGCTATGATAATATATTGCAGCATATGACATAGTCACCTATGGACACGGACACTTTTATAATCATGCTGAAGTTCCGCCTTCATCAGCCGAGGGCTCCATAAGCGACAATATTCACCTCCGTGCCTGTCGCACAAGGGGGCTCATTGTCCCGGGTAACCCAATGGACACCGCAGGTCACCCAGGACGCAGCCTACTATAGGGTTAAACAGCCAAGCGCGATAGTCTGATCCCCACTGTTCTGCGGGTTTCTGTGGTGAGAACCCGGGCTCAGCACCATGACGTACTGTAATCATGGTGCGGTACTACCCGAACCTTATCACTATACATTAACACATCAGGTACGGAAAGGGTAAACACATGAAACAAAAATTAAAATGCGTACCAGAATACAGCACCATAAATGCTATAACTGGTGCAGTCGTACTATGTGCAGTTTGCCTGTGGCTGTGGGCAGGGCGCCAGATCCATCACAACTGGTGGCGGGTCCTCATTAATCTGGCGCCGGATCCCCCGTACTGCTCTGGGAGGGCCACCATTTTTTCTTTTGGTGAATACAAACATATTCCAGCGCCACAAAGAAAAGTAAATAGTTTTTTTCTGGTGCACCAGTTTAATGGGCATCGCTAAAATTTGGCAGAAATATCGTAGCGCAGTGGACAGGATACTGCGGAAACGCTTTATAAATACACGTGCACGCAATTATTTATTTACGTGTAAACAGGCCAGAATACTGGGACAGGAGGTACCAACATTGTGGCCGGTGTTGTTAGACCGAACCTTCTGTCACAGATCACTATGACAACAGTCCATGAGAACCTGAGATAAACAGACGCCAGGCGCATGCAGTTGCTCCGTTTTTTCTTACGGTGACAATTGTCTTGGTTGTGGGCAATTCCCTTAGGATAACCTACAGCCAAAGGGTCCACTTACCCCTGGCACATGGTACATTACAACCTCTATGTAGTCACTGCAGAAACACATGCGCCAAAAGAGAGCCGAGGTACATGCGCTTCTGACACAATCCATGCGTTTACAAAATTACTGTCAATGTTATTAGTACAAAGGAATATTGAAACATTTTCCTTACACAAACCATATCATGATTTGCTGAAAGTGGAAACACCCCCTTTAAATACAGACCCTACAACATCATCAATAAGAAGTAAATTATAATGACAGGAGCAGCAAACGTCACACCGCTCCTCCAACGCAGACATTAAATCATACCCATACCGTGGCAGTCCAATGAGAAGCATACCAATGCATAAATCATATATACAAGATTCCGGGCAGCTCAAGATACAATACCCACGGCAGAGGGCACACATCCCCCAGCAAGTTAAGGGGGGGGGGGGGGGAGTATAGTTAGTATGCTCTGGAAAATGGCCGCCATCTGAGAACAAACTGGTGAAGCCCAGGTTATTCCAAAGGGGAAAAGTAAAAGCAAAGCACCAGAAGATGTCAGCTGCGCGCGTCGCCCTTAGGCTGAACACAGAAACGGACGATCCATCGTATCCAACGTGTATGAAATAATAAAATTCTTTATTATACAGCGCCTACAGATTAGACAGCGCTGCACAAGCAGTCACATCCTGGAGAATCTCTGTTCTAATACACTTTTTTCCACAGATATATGACAGAAATCTCCATGGAAAACTCTGGCGGCGGCTTTGACTCCCCCTCTATGTAATTATTATACCACATACTAATAATACAGGACACAGAATATTTGGACCATAAAATAATTGCCACATATTAATGTTAATTTCATGTTCACATAATTTCCATAAACCTATGAACACCCAATTTGACCATCTGATATGTAATACATACAAGTCATTTCCATACATTGTACCACTTGTATCCATGAAATTTAACATATATAATTTACTTATATAACGAAATAATATAATATTCTAATAGCATCTCAGACTTACTAGTGAAATCTCCACAATTAAGTAGAAGTGCTTGTAGTTAAGAGTAAAGTGCTGCACTTATATTATTATTACATACATGACACAGATAGTGGCACATAGATAGTAACATACAGTGTAATATCCCCCGCCCGTCCACTACTGTCCTATAAACAAGACCATTGTTACCTCTAGCACCAATCACAGCGCCCCCCTAATATTACCCTGATTTCCTCACATACTACACTAATTGTATATAGATATTACAACTGGGGGGGGGGGCAGATAAACCCCTCACATATAATGCACCTGCTAAAGATCTATTACGGCGGCTGAGACGGGGCCCGTGAGGTTAAGGGGCCCGCGGATGCACGGCCCCTTTGTCCCTGCAGTGCTTGCTACTGTCTGTATAATATACATACAGTAACCACACCCACCTTGTGAGACAGGAGCCACACCCCAATGTCTTAGAAAGGCAATAGCCACACCCCAACAGGAGCCACACCCCAATGTCTTAGAAAGGCAATAGCCACACCCCAAATTTATAAACAGGCAATAGCCACACCCACCTTACGAGACAGTAGCCAAATGTTATATATATTTAGTGTTATATATAACATTGGGGTGTGACTACTGTCTCGCTGCCCCCTTCTACATAGTCAGTGCTTGCCCCCTTGTGTATAGCCAGAAGCCCACTAGTATACAGCTAGCAGCCCTCTAATATATATCCAGCAGCTCCCAAGTATATAGCCAGCAGCCCCCTACTATAAAGCCAGTGCCTGCCCTCTTGTATATAGCCAGCAGCCCCCTAGTATATAGCCAACAGCCTCCTAGTGTATACCCAGTAGCCAATGTCCCCCAGCAAATAACCAGCCACCACTTAGTATATAGCCAGTGCCTGCCCCCTGGTATATAGACAGCAGACCCCTAGAATATATCCAGCAGCCCATGTCCCGCAGCGTATAGCCAGCAGCCCCCTAGTATATAGCCAGTGCCTCCCCCTTGTATTTAGCATGCAGCCCACTAGTATATATCTAGCACCCACTAGTATACAGCCAGCAGCCCTCTAATATATAGCCAGCAGCCCCCTAGTATATAGCCAGCAGCTCCCTAGTATACAGCCAGCAGTCCCCTACTAGATAGCCAGTGCCTGCCCCCTTGTATATAGCCAGCAGCCCCCTAGTATATAGCCAGCAGCCTCCTATTATTTAGGTAGCAGCCCATGTCCCCATCAAATAGCCAGCAGCCCGCTAGTACATACCCAGTGACTGCCCCCTTGTATATAGCCAGCTGCCACCTACTATATAGTCAGTGCCTGCCCCATTGTATATAGTCAGCAGCTCTCTAGTATACAGCCAGCAGCTCCCTAGTATATAGCCAGCAACCCCCTACTATATAGCCAGTGCCTGCCCTCTTGTATATAGCCAGCAGCCCCCTAGTTTTTAGCCAACAGCCTCCTAGTATTTACCCAGTAGCCAATGTCCCCCAGCAAATAACCAGCCTCCCCCTAGTACATAGCCAGTGCCTGCTCCCTGGTATATAGACAGTAGACCCCTTGTATATAGCCAGCAGCCCATGTTCCCCAGCAAATAGCCAGCAGCCCACTAGTATATAGCCAATGCCCACCCCCTTGTATTTAGCAAGCAGCCCACTAGTATATATCTAGCAACCCCTTAGTATACAGCCAGCAGCCCTCTAATATATAGCCAGAAGCCCCATATCATATAGCAGCAGCTCCCTAGTATATTGCCAGCAGTCCCCTACTATA
>WNYA01000039.1:0-127455 GCA_019512145.1 Engystomops pustulosus
CGAATAACGAGTACCCGAGCATTTTAGTGCTCGCTCATCTCTAGTAAGGACCGATCTCGTATTGAGAACTGGCGTCCCATAGCGCTTCTCTATACCGACAGAAAGGTTTTGGCAAAGGTGTTGTTTAATCGGCTGATGCAGTTTGCACCCCAGCTCCTTTCGGGGACCCAGCACTGCAGTGTTCCAGGCCGCAGTACATTTAGTGCTGTGCTTTGTGTCTGGGAGGCAGTGGAGCAGGGCAGGGCTGGTAACTGGAAGGGGTACTTGCTGTCCTTGGATCAGGCAAAAGCGTTTGATTGGGTTAACCACGAGTACCTCTGGTCTGTCCTTCTGAGGTATGGCCTGTCGGGGGAGTTTGTCAATTGGCTAAAGGTTTTGTACGCAGGGGCAGAGAGTTTCCCGCTTGTGAACGGTTGGATTGGCCGCTCTTTTGAGGTCAGGTCTGGTGTTCGCCTGGGTTGTCCTCGGAGCCAACTTTTATTTGTGTTCACGATTGACCCATTCCTTAGGAGGGTTGATCGTGGGCCATTGGTGGGAGTCGGGATGGATCGGGCAGCACCAGAAGCCGCTCTTAGAGTGGTAGCGTATGCCGATGATGTCACCGTTTTCGTGTCCTCGGGAGGGGAGGCGCAATGGGTGATGTCAGAGGTTGACCGCTACTCAGAGGCTTCTGGGTCCATCAATCACATCAGGATAGTAGGTGGCGGCGACCAGCCGCTTCACCCATAGGTCAAACACCCTCAGAGGGGAGGGGTTAAGATCTTTATATACCCGGCGAGATAGCGCCGCCGATTAGTATTAGCCCGACCCCTGATGAAGCCAGGTGACTGGCGAAACATGTCGGGGGGCTAATCTCTCTCCTTATTTTAAATTGCAGTGTTCCTATTTAGAGGTTTGGGGATAGGTTTAGGGTCTCGTGGGCTGTGGACACCATAATAGATTCCTGTATAAGTCTGGGATCTCATTGATCCCATACCACAGGAATCAACGCATGGGTTTAAATGATAATAACCCATAGCGTTCAGGTTTGTATATTTGCTATACTAGCTACCACTACCCACCTTTTCAATATCTTACCCACTACCTATTACCTCATTGGTTAGGGTGTTCACCCATGCCCCCGTTTCCCTCCACCCCCCCCCCCCGTTAGGGGACTGACTCTCCAGCCTACTCCGATGTAACTACATCGTTATATATGCGACCTTATATTCTAAGGCCACCTCATCTAGGACACTTGTGCTTTTAAGCTACTATTCTTGTTTTGAGCACCAAGTGTCAGTTTATACTCTACATTATATACTTTAGTTGAAAAATAAAAGTTAAGTTTTAACTGCCACTTTTTATTGTCAGGATATGGGCTCTCTTGTGCCGCCCTAGGGCGGTTTTTGTATTTCACTAAGAGCTAAACACAACGGTAGCAAGTCTCCCTGCAAATTACTCACAAAATGGTACTAGCTGCACTACTAATGGCAGCAAGCCCAGCCACAGGCAAACAAAAAAAAAGTAAAGGCGCACAGTGAAATCCGTAAGATCCAAGCCCACAAGAATACGGCACAAATGCGTTTTTTTACCAATTTCACTGCATTTGGAATTTTTTTCCCGCTTCCTAGTACACGGCATGGAATATTCAATACCATCTCTATGAAGTGCAATTTGTTACGCAGAAAATAAGCCGTCACACAGCTCTGTACATGGAAAAATTAAAAAGTTATGGATTTTTGATCATGGGGAGTAAAAAATGAAAATGAAAAATCAAAAAAGGGCCAGGTCCTGAAAGGGTTAAAACAAATCCATTTAATAGAACAACAATGATCAAATAACTAAATATACAGGACAAATAAATCACAGAAAGCCTGTATTGACTTTTTGGGGGCGTGGAGGAGTAAAAAAGGAATTTTTGACTTTGGCGTTCACCATATAGCCTAAAAAACAGCTTATTTTTATTCTATTGGTCAATACGATTACTGGGATACCATACTTAGATATTTTTCTTACGTTTTACTAAATTTCTCAGAATATAACCTAATAGAGGCCTGTGAGTATTATAGAGAGTAATCAGAGTTGTGATATATAATGAGCTGCGCACCTGTGCGTCCATGGACAAATTTCTATTCACTGAAAATAAACAATGAGGCTTCCTATAGAATGACAGCAAGCAGAGATCTAGAAAACTGCGAGGAATTGTTACAGAAAGTATATTGGAAATTTGTATAACTTTTTATTACTAAAACAATATGTATTACTTGCTGAGATGGTAATACGCCTTTAGCCCTTTCCCGACGTGGCGGGTGGATGGGGTGGGCTCACGGGCTGAGCCCTCTCCATAGTCGGTAAGTCTTTGCTGCATATTTCTAGCACCGATCGTGGGTTTTATGCCATTGGTCGCCGCGAGCAAAGGTGCTAGCGCCTTGAAAAAGATGGAGGCACATGGGCGGCGCCATCTTGCTGACATTCATCGCTCCCTGTGACATCATCGGGGAGCGGCGATCCGTCGCCAAGACAGCCTTGGGTCTTCCGAAGACTCGAGGCTGTCTCATTTTTACCATTTCATTACAAGGTACGATTTGAACATTGTAATGAATGAGGTGAAAATCCCCATATACTGCCATACTGTAGTATGGAAATTTGGGGGTTTGGCCGTCGAAAAACCCGACGGATTCGGAAAAACCGCTGTATTTTTTTTTAAAAATGTGTCGCTTGACACACACTTACATGCACCCAGGATAGGTTGCTGAACTCCGGCGAACTCCGGCGGACCTCGGCGCAGCAGCGACACCTGGTGGACATCGGGCGCAGGACCTTAGTGGATCACCGGAAGACCTGAATCCTCATTGGAGAACGGGGTTGCAGTTTGGGCACTCAGTGGCTAAAAGGTTCGCCATCACTGTCATAGGGGGTCTCTTTGCTCCTCTTCTGCATGCATTACTTGTATATCAATGCTAGGGAAATGCCTCAATAGGCTGGGCCTTTGTTTGTCAGGATTCTTGCTTGGAGTCAAGGGGTTTCTCTCCCTTTGTGCCCGCCATGTCGCTGCCACAGGGTGTAGTCAAGTTACCTGTGCTACTCCCTGCCTCTGGCGGATTGCAGCTGGATTAAGGTCCATCAAATTATTTTTTTCTCTTACCAGCGGGAATATTCATAAGACCCCAAAGCAGGCTTTACTACATATTTTCTTGTTTCAAGCCCCTAATCCCACTAAGCAGCTTATAATGCACATTTTCTTGCCCACTAACATTCGAATTGCCCTTCAGTGGAAGTTCCTCTAAATTAACTCTGAGTTTTTCAAGGCAAAGCTTGTCTCAGGAAGGCTATACTACAGTGATGGCGAACCTTTTAGATACAGAGTGCCCAAACTACAACCAAAACCCACTTTTATGTCGCAAAGTGACAACATGACAATTTGAGCAGTACCCTATTGATCTCTGTTATATCACAAGTTTCAATCGTATTGGCGTCCCGAGGACAACAATACAATAGAAATCAGGAGACGTTTGGATTGTAGCTTCCCTCCAGGGTCCCCTGAACAGGAAGAATCAGCCGACCCAAAGCAGGAGCTCCAAAGATGCCCACACCTTCTCGCTCCTCCTGTAGTCCTGGCAGCCAAGTAGGTGTCACTTTAAAATAGCAATGAGCGTGGTGCACCCTGGTCTGTCTTGGACTGAAGGAGGAAGTCTTGTTTCCTATCTGGTAAATTCTGTGCTGGGTGCCCAAAGAAAGGGCTCCGAGTGCCACCTCTGGCACCCGTGGCATAGGTTCGCCATCACTGCTATACTATCTATTGGCCAGGCATTTTTCTGAATGCTATTGTACTTGTTTTCATATGCTTAGGATCTGTCAAGTCTTTGATTTTTTTTTTCTGCTTCTTGACTACAGTATACAAAGTCTGTTGTTATGTTGTGCAATTAACCTTTTTAAAAAGTTAAAGGGGTATTCCCATCTGGACATTTACATTTAATTTCATTTATTTGCTATATGTAAACATTTCTTCAATTGGATGTTATTAAGAAAATGTTTCTGTGTGAAGATAATTTCTCATAAATGTAGTCATGTTGTCCCTTGGAAACGAGATAGCTTCCTCGGATACGACCACATTTTGGTAGCTGCGGCCAGACATGCGCTATTGAGTCCTGCCTTACTACCTGGCTTCTGCAATCATTATGAGAGGCCGGCTGTGGGACCTGCAGTAACTCCTGGACATTTCATATACAAAAAAACTTTTTGTTTCTTTGTGCAATCATTACAGCAGAGATGTCCGTATCCGAGGAGTCAGTCTTGTTTCTAAGGGACCATTCACTACATTTATGAGAAATTATCTCCACAAAGGTAATTTTTTTTCAATAGCATTGAAGAAATGTTTATATATGACAGATTAATGAAACAGAATGTGAATGCCCAGATGAGAATACCCCTTTAAAGAGGAGAAATAATGTAATCTAACTTCATGTACATTAACAAAATGTTGAGCTGCACCTGAAACTTGTGACTTACCATCTTTAGTTTGTGAAATGTGTTTTGAAACAAAGAACCTTCACTTTTCTAGAAATACAACCTACATTGAATACATGGAATTAAATATATTTAATGAGATTGGTGCGGCTGCCTGAGTGGTGTGTGGGCCGCCGTGTGGCGTTACTGTCCCCGCGCCGCCGTCTTTTCATATATGCCTGGCATAAAATACACACTGCACAGCCAGCGTATGATAAATATGCCCCAATTAATAATGTTTTGATAATAAGGTGTTTATTATCATGAATACTCATAGTATTAACAGTATTGACCATATGCAAATGGTCAAACTCTGTACTGACTTGAAAAAGCCAAGATTTTCTAGTAGTTTTAACTTTGATTTGACTAGGAGACAACTGACTTCCAATTATTTTGCCACTTTTGGCTATAAAATTACAACCATTTTTGACAAATTCTTTCAGTACTAGATCCCTTTCCAACATAGGTACTGAAGGTTTCCAACATGGAGTACTGAAAGTAAGAGTTGGAGGACTATTCCTATGTCAATATTTATTCTCAAACCTTTTGTCATTGAAAAGTGTATTTTCTTTTTATGCCATCTACCTTTTGTTTAAAAGATTTCATTAATAAAAAATGAAACAATGTCCTCTATCAAGAATTCTAGTTATGATGATGATATTACATTGCTCAGTATACCGTTTTTCATCCGAGCATATTTTTCTAGCGCACAAAAATTCCCCATACGGGATGGAAGAAATTGTATGTAAGGGTTGACATTGTATACTTTATATATATATGCGCTGATGTCCACCGGAGTTCACCTGCTTCTTCCTGGTGCATGTCAGTGCGTGTCTTGCGACACAATTCTTTTTTTAAATTCCGCGGTTTGTCCGAATCCGTCGGGTTGTCCAATGGCCACACACCCCCATTTCTGCTGCGTGAAAGCCAGCGCCGATGCACCAAAATCCAGCGACAATTCGGCGCAAACCGGAAATCGTCGGGAAGCCCGACGAAAGTGCGCGATTCTGACCCTTAGGAAACAAGCCCCATTGTGTAGGTTTTTAGGGTTAGGATCAGTTAGGCCTTTAACATGTTCCGCATGACAGTGAACTTTAAAGACTATGTTGCAAGCATCACAGTTCATAAAGATTTTTATAGAAATAGTTTTTTGATCAGTAGCTTGTTCAAACACTTCTTCTTTCATTAGCAAAATAGCAACTCAAACATTTTGCGACATTGCAGCAGAAAAAACCTGTAGTGCTTATCCATGTATTTTTACGTTTATATTGCTGATTACAATCACATCACCATGGACAGATTTTCTATCCATTGGAGTAAACATAGAAGCTTCCTATAGAAAGACAGCAAGAAACTGTGGGAATTGATACAGAATTGAATTGGCAAATTGGAACACTTTCCTTACACAACCATATCAAATTTTGCTGAAAGTGGACAAAACCCCTTTACGTTACTGGACACCTAGGATGCGCTCCAGTGTGACAGCAACAATTAAGAGAAAGTGTGAATGTATGTGTATCGACCCTAAACAACACAGTGTCTTATTTTATAGAATACGGCATGGAATGAATCTTCACAGCTGAATTGCTCCCCATAGAGTTCATGGACATTATACTTATGGGGTCTGTGTTCATAGGGGGGAGGGGGGGGGGCTTATCAAAGTGCGTGAGGCTTGATGTTAAACCCTGCCCTGTAAGAGCTGTCTGGTCTAGTGTAGCGTTATATCCAGCGGAGCAATGTGACAGAAATTGTGATTAGGCCTGCTATAACCAGAATTAGTGCAAGATAAGCTCATCAGGACATCCCTATTCCTGGCCAATCACACCATACAAGTTTTGCCAAATCCCAAATATTTTGCAGGAGATGCATTCATCTGCTGTCCATCACACATCTTTTTTCTTTAAAATGTCTGTCTGTTGGAGCACAGTTGCGATTTATTTTAAAGTAAAACACCACCGGCTACAAAAGGGATACTTTATGTCACGCACTTTAGACTAACGACTGCACATAGCAACCAACGTCTGTAAAATCTGACCTAGAGCTCCAAACACACTCCAAAATAAACAGAGTAAAATGACATTCGTATGAAAATCGGATAGACTGGGGTAGGGCATTGCGTGAGGCACTTGTAAACTGTGGAACAACATTAGTCCTCCACTTCACTTTGAAGAGCATAAATTGCGGAACATCCTAAGTACAGTAAACAGTTACTTCCACTTTGTTGACAGCAGTATCAATCAAATATAATCATTGTTCAATAACAATCTGCTTATCAACAGATATATATTCCACAAGGAAATCCTCTAAAGAGATGATTATCAAGGATGTTAGATGTTAAGAATTAAGACACTTTTACCACTACTAAAAGAAGAGGTACCGTTTCAGGCTATAAGGAATATACACAATCTCTGACTTCGACTTTAAATATAAGCACACATACCTGTATTGCTTCCATAGGGTATGCATTTAGAAATGCCTTTATATGTAGTATTTGTCAGAATACATAAGTGGTTGCCTAAAAGTATCCACATACCAGTGGTCTCATAGACAGCAAAGAAGCATGAAATCTATTTTACCTAATTTAAAATAAGTCCAAATGTCGTTGGTTGGGAACAAGGCACACACCAAAGTTCCTTTCAATTTTATTTCATGTATGAAAAGTTAATTTAAATATTAGCCAAAACTGAATGAGTGATATTCATTTGGAATAATATGAAAATGATCACGAAAAACGTGCAACATTTCAGTTATATCAAACTTTGTCACATCCATCTGTAATCTGGGTATCAGTGGTCATAGGATATTTTTAAGTGAGGCAGAGCTAACTTACACGGAACATCCTCGCCTAGCATCTAAAGGGTATATATACATACTGCAAGATCCCCACCGGGGCCTAGCCTTATTGTGGGTGCCTGGAGGCAGCCGGGTCTAGAATACTTGGAGTGGCTGGCTATTCGTGGCAGCTTAGTAAGGCACGCTGGACGGTGCTTGGTATGTCCCTGGATGGTATGAGTAATTTGGGATGAAGCCGTGATCAAAGCCGATCAGGGATCAGACGTGGGCAACGTTGTGCAAATCACTAACAGTTCTTTATTGAACAGCAGCAATGGCCAAAACAGATGAAAAAGCAGATTCTTGGTTGCTGGGATGCTCATGGAGAGTTGGTCCGCAGGAAAGGTGCACGATGCCTGATAGTAGATATAGGCTGGGCTGGTTCAGGGAGAACTGTGTCCAAGAGTGGAAGATTGCAGTTCTGGGATTGGTCTCTTTTGGGGGCTTGTGTGAGGGCAGTAGGCTGAGGCCTAGTAGTCCTGGGATTAATGGCTGTGCAGCCTTAAGAATAAAGACCCATGTCTGTCTGTACTGCTAAGACCTAAAGACCGCATACTCTTACCCAGCAGGGTTTTTATAACCCCCCTGGTCAGGTGGTAGCACCCCTCCAATCACACTCCAGCTTGAAAGACAGATCATTTGAAACTACATCACAAGTTAACTGTTGCCTTGCCAGTAGATCTACAGCTGCAATTATGCTATATCTCAGTTCTATAAACTTCTAAAGGGTCAAGACTCCCCCTAACAGCTCCTGCCTGAGGAGGGGTGCTATTCGCAACTACCAGCAGCCATGCTTGGCAGGGTGTTGCATATCCATCATGTCGGTTGGACGTTTATCATATCCAAGTACACGAGTGCAACTATGATAAATGTTCCCTGATTAATTCAGTTCAGCTTTGGGCAGGTAAATCTGGTAAACTCATGCAGTAAGTTTTCAGAACAAACTTGCTCATGTAAACTTGCTAGGGCGTGTGAGCGCATGATTTCCAATGAAATGCATGGATTTCATTAGAAACGTACATGCTTTGGCCAAGACCCCTTACACTTGCGTTTGGATGTGTTTAAATAACGTGACAAAAGCGTCATGTGGGAACACCGCCCTTAGGCCGCTGACTTACCTTACCAGTGATTGTTTGTAGTAGCCCAAAGGGCATGTCATATAGCAATAGTCAAATGAGAGTTGACTGGTGCTGGAATGGAGGATAAGGTAAAGTAGCTTGGTTATAGCTGGACAGCATTTGCAGACCGCTGTGTATTGCACTTGCTCACTGAAGGCAAAGGCCCATTGATGTGTCTGCTTGGTAAAATGAAGTCTATACTAGGTCAGTGCTCTGTAATGTATGGTCAATCTAACTATTCCTAAAGTAGAAATAGTTTACAATAGATTGTCCTGTTGCTTTCTGGTACTATACATATACCTTCTGTTGTGAGAGTCCATACCCCCATGAGGAAGCTTTGTAACCAGGGATACAGCAATTGTTCCCAGCCAACAGGATTGGCCAATGCCGTTCCAGTTCATTTTGATATTGGGGGAGAGAGAGTTGAAGCCTCAGCACCAGTTGAGGAGTAAAGGTGTCAGGAGGTGCAGCGAGGTACCTCAACCATCTTCAACTCCACTGTTTCATCCTCATTCCCCTAATCAAACCCTGTCCCAGTATTCTACATATCCCTTGCAAACAATGTGGGGATCACTGGGTGATATAGTTAAGATTTTTGTGTTCTGTGTGTTGACATATAGGGAGAGAACAGAAAAGAAACAGAGTCAAATAGGTCTGGATAGAGCGTGCCGCATACTCGACCATGTAAAGATTATGAACAAAGATTGAATTTGAAGGTATGTCTATGTGTTTGTTTAATGAACGTGAATCGGCTGTGTCAATATATTTCTAATGAAACTTCCTGCACTTGTCCTTCTGTAATGCGTTGTCCGTTATATCTGTATCCTTTTATTAATGCCAGCTGTGTATGAGAAACTTGTGATCAGGCCAAAGATACATATTGACCATATTTCTTATTATTAATGATTCAGCATAAACCTTGACTAACTCCCTCAAGAAACATGTAGAATCCTTTGTACTCTGGAATAATATGTCCTAATACTAGATATACATGTGAAATGTCACTGCCTATAAAAGTCAGAGGGGACCGTCAAGACTACCAATAGTGAAGACAAGCACAGGATATGTCTATGAAATATATATACGACCCACTGGCTCCTGTCTTCATCAAACTTTTGGCTTTGGCTGAGCGAACAATAGGTAAGCGGGCCGCAGGAGAACATTGATTATGTACACTCGCCGGCCATTTATTAGGTACCTGTCCTACTGCTCGTTAACACTTAATTTCTAATCAGCCAATCACATGGCGGCACTCAGTGCAATTTAGGCATGTAGACATGGAGACAATCTCCTGCAGTTCAAACCGAGCATCAGTATGGGGAAGAATGTGATTTGCGTGCCTTTGATGTGGCATGGTTGTGGTGCAGAAGGGTGGTCTGGTATTTCAGAACTGTGATCTACTAGGATTTTCACGCATAACCATCTCTAGGGTTTACGAGAATTGTCGAAAGAAAAAAACATCCAGTGGGCGGCAGTTCTGTGGGCGAAATGCCTTGTTGATACCAGAGGTCAGAAGGATAATGGGCAGACCTGGTTCGAGTCTGATAGAAAGGCAACAGTGACTCAAATCGCCACCCGTTACAACCAAGGTAGAGAGAGCATCTCTGAAGCATCAGTACGTCGAATTGAGGCAATGGGCTACAGCAGCAGAGACCACACCGGGTGCCACTCCTTTTCAGCTAAGACACGGAAACTGGGCTACAATTTGCACAAGCTCAATCGAAATTGGACAGTAGAAGATTGAAAAACGTTGCCTGGTCTGATGAGTCTCGATTTCGCTGCGACATTTTGGATGGTAGGGTCAGAATTTGGCGTCAACAACATGAAAGCATGGATCCATCCCTGCCTTGTATCAACGGTTCAGGCGGGGTGGTGGTGTCATGGTGTGGGGAATATTTTCTGGCACCTGGCCCCTGGTAACCAATTGAGCATAGTTTGCAACGCACACCTACCTGAGTATTGTTGCTGACCATGTACATCCCTTTATGACCACAATGTACCCAACATCTGATGGCTACTTTCAGCAGATAATGCGCCATGTCATAAAGCTGGAATCATCTCAGACTGGTTTCTGAACAGACAATGAGTCACTGTTCAAATGGCTCCAAGTCACCAGATCTCATCCAATAGAGCATCTTTGGGATGTGGGGAACGGGAGATTCGCATCATGGATGTGCAGCCGACAAATCTGGGCAACTGTGTGACGCCATCATGTCAATAGGACCAAAATCTCTGAGGAATGCTTCCAGCACCTTGTTGATCTATGCCACGAAGAATTGAGGCAGTTCTGAAGGCAAAAGGGGGTCCAACCCGTTACAGCTGGTGTACCTAATAAGTGGCCGGTGAGTGTAGGTTCTATCGGAATGTAACACACAGTAGATGCTTGTGAAAAGTTGTGTTTTCAATGAAAACGCTACCTTTAAAAAACAAGTTATAAACTTTCTAAAGCATGAGATGTGTTAGAGCATGATGGACATATTGATTTTGTTTAGTAACTTTTCCCTTTGTACAGTACTGAAGAGGCAGATAGAGGGGCACTACAAGTCCAGTTGACAGAAATACATAAAAGCGGAGAAGGCAGTTTTAATCAGTCTGTAATTTATCATTGGCCTTTATACTATACGACCCTGTACTACTGGAATTTATATATTAACTTCCCTTAAGGGGGACCTATCATAAAGTTGCCATATGATATCATGGTTACTCCGAATATAAACTAAGCCAATTTATAATTGCTTAGAAAATGTTTTGTATTTAAGGGACCATCAAGCAATTCTGAGGACTGGTGGAATATGTTAACAGAACAGATCTGAACATCTATAAGAATTGGTGGAATATTCAAACTCCAAATACAATAGGAATTGTGTGACAGAATGGATGCCGAATGAGTCACTGCCTCTCTGCTTTACCAGGTGGATAGTATCTCAGTGCCTTAAAAGTGTTTTTTCTAGACATTAATTATAACTAGTCATTAGAATAGTGTGCTGTGGTCTTTTCATATGAACAGAACCGAGCTGTCGTGTGGATATGTGATTGTGGGTAGATGTCATAATCCGGGAAGCAGAAGTGGTTTCTTGCTTTGATGCGATCAAGCAGCTGATTGATCGGGTGCCAGGTGTCCATTCTATGCCAGACGAAGCATTGTCCACCAGCGCAACCTTCCGCTGGATTTATCAGAAGACTACAGTACAGCCTCTTGATATACCCGTGTCTATCTGCATGTGATAAAGACCCACTGTGGCTTTTGTAAATACGCTCACATCACCCTATTAAAACAAATAGGGGTGTCTATTATAACATTTTAAAATGCCAGAATGTGTAAAATTCAGATACACATCCACTAGTGATTACAAAAGCTTTATGACAGTATATGATATGTCAGTGTGTTTAATATTTATCGTTTTTGATAGAATATTTTTTTTTACCTTTCTTCCTTTATGTAGCGTGATATGTACCCTGCACTTCACTGAGTATAAGCATTAAAATCCTTACAGATGTTGCTGTGGGATGTCTTTTGCCACAGCAAAATCCCCCCATAATGATACAAAGGCTGAAACCTGAATGTATTACTGGATGCTCAATACCAGGCAAAGGTAAAAAACAAAACAAATAAAGTATACAGTAATAAAGTATACGTAATAAAGATATACATTATTTATGATCATAGATTCTATCATACACAAATCCAGTAGCAATGTCAATGCTTTATTTAGAGTGGTAGATGATATTATCACTCTTTTCTCCAGCTCTCAGATTTTGGTATCCGACCACAAGAAAGTAAACTTTTCCAAGGACCGCAGGAAGTACTTCTGTGAATATCTTTCCCCACAAAGGCTGAAAAAAATCCACCAACCTTAGAAGATGATATATAAAGGTTGGTAAACAAAGAATTAAACGTGGATGAAGTTGTAAGTTTCTCCATCACTACACTATAATGTATGATTGGTTATTATATCAAACGCTCTCTATAAAATGTATGCTCCTTGAAGTTTATAGCAGGTACCTCATCTCATCTTAGAGCACCTCACTTGATTTCCACATGTCCTGGTAGTAAATGTACCCTTGACCGCAAAGTGTGCCATTCATCTTTATGACCTATGAAATGTATTGAAGATATTTTCAGTTGAAAGCTGGCTTATTACAATTTTTTCCATTTTGGGAGTAATTAGGGATGGTCATTGAGTACTTCCCTGTGATGATCTATGATCGTATGCTGTACATTAATCATATGTTGTTGCTGTGGTCAGGTGGAGTTCACAGCACCAACTCACTAGGATGTAGTTTGTCAGTTCAGCTGAGCTGAGGTAGGCCCAGAAAATACACTTAGCAAATGAACTGTATTGCACAGACCACACATGCCTCTGAATTCTTCCAAATTCTATACGTTCAATACCATTCACTGAAATTTGTTGGTGTTGTTTATTTTTTATAGTTTTGGAATGATTTTGTTGAGACCCTTACCGGAAACAACCATTCCAAGGTAAGTTCTGACCAAATGGTATTACAACATTATTGCACAAGGAATTCCCACTAAACAATCATTGTGGCATGGCAGGGAGCCAAGGTGATCCTTTTGTCTGGTAAATGGGACAATCCTGCCATTAATTGACTTCCAAATAGGGAAAGCATGTTTATTGTACATCAATACTTTATATCACAGAAAAAATCCTTGAAGCTGATACTGAAATTACTAGAGGGATCAGACCACAACCAGCTAGAGGATATCCTAAAAGCGACAGTTCTCAACACATTCAGCGTGTAAACTAAGTCAACTCATAAACTTGTGCTGGCATGAGAATCCCAATATGAGGCCTACAGCAGCTGGGGAAAAAAAAAAAAAAAAAAAAAAAGTTCTTATCACTCTTCATTCTTTAAATCATGTTCTTTGATCCTGCATAGTAGACAACTTACATACAACTCATGGTTTGGCTTCCAATGGGAATAATACTGAATGGACCTAACTCACATGCTTCCCCATTCATTAGGGACTCTCAGTCTTCTGGTATGATTGGAAAGAATTTCATACCTTTTCCCGCAAATAAGCAGTGTCTTATATTAATTGTTGCTCTTAAGAGGCACTGGGTCTTATTTTCAGGGGGATTCTTTTTTTCCATGAACAAGAATTTACATTTTAAAAATGTTTAAAAATCAATTCTAAAACATCCTTATAACTTCCAAACTCTGAACTATTGGATATTTAGCCCCAATCTCTCATGTCAGTAACAGCACGTTTCTTAATGACTATTCATGAGCTTGTAGCGCATTTGTCCTCAACAGTTATTTTTTTTTTTATTCTGAATTCCACCCACTCACAACTATTGCAGCATCTAAAAAAATCTACTAACTAATGTAAGGCTTGGGGTGAGATGTAGCAATGACTTCTGCTAGGTCTTATTTTCAGGGGAGGCCTTATATTTTAAGATTCAACAAAATGTACTAGGTCTTATTTCGGGGGATGTCTATATTTAGGGGAAACAGGGTAGTATATAGTTTATAGGGTTGAAAAAACACACTGTCAACAAGTTCAACCAAGGAAGGGAAGGGATTATATGAGAAGGATTTAGGGGAAAGATTCTATATAATTATAACATCAATGTTATTTAGGTGTAAAAAGGCATCTAGACCCTTCTTGAAGCTCTTACTGCTGTCCTGCTATACCAGCGCCTGAGGCACGCTATTCCACAGGTGACCAGTTCTCATAGTAAAAAAGCCTTGTCGCCTCTGGTGATTAAACCTTGGTTTCTCCAGACAGAGACGTGCCCCGCCCCCTCCCCCCCCTGCTGTTTGATTTGATTAATCTGAACACACCTTACCAAATAGGAGGCCAAAAATAGAACCTAAAGAGTTTCTTTTGTTAAAATTGGGGAACATTTTCTAAGGGCTGACGCCAGTTTTTCTGACAGGCTTTGCACCTCTTTTAGGTGAAAATGGCTTGCACAGGTATTTAACCGGTTCAGCGACCGCCCGCCGTGTATTCAAGGCGCGTCGAGTTTCGATGCATGGAGAGGGCTCGCAGGCCGAGCCCTCTCCATAGCCGTAAGTCTTCTGCGCATATTGCAGCAAAGGCTTACCGGTAACACCCCACAATCAGTGCCGGCACCAATCGCGGGTGTTTTCTGATGTCGCGCCGGCAAAGCTGCCGGCCGCTTCAAAACAGATGGCGGTGCATGGGCCGCCATCTTTCCGAGGTTCGCCGCTCCCCGTGACGTCATGGGGAGGGGCGATCCGTCGCCATGGTAGCTTGGGTCTCACAAAGACCGAAGCTACTTCGGGTAACCCATTCATTACATGTGCTATCAGCACATGTAATGTATGGAAGTAAAATCCCACATATACTGCCATACTGTAGTATGGCAGTAGTATATGGTAGGATCGATCAGACAACCTAGGTTAAAGTGCCCTAGGGACTGAAAAATGGTAAAATAAAAATAAAAAAAAGTAAAAAAAAAAAAATTATATAAAAAACCTAAAAATTCAAATCACCCTCCTTTCCCTAGAACTGATATAAATTAAATAAACAGTAAAAATCATAAACACATTAGGTATCGACGCGTCCAAAATGCCCATCTATCAAAATTATATAACGGTTTTTTCACTGCGTTTAAACCGTAACGGAAAATCGCGCCCCAAAGTCAAAATGGCACTTTTTTGCCATTTAAAAAAAATAAAATTCTTAAAAAGTGATCAAAAGGTCTACAGTCTACTAAAATAATATCATTGTAAAACATCATCAAAACGCAAAAGAGCACCACCCAACTCCATACAAACAAGTTGGAAAAGTTATAGCACAAGAAGAGAAACGCAAAATAAAAAAAAAATTTGTACAGAGGTTTTAATTTTAAATGTATGAAAACATTAAAACCTATACAAATTTGGTATCCTGTTATCGTAACGACCCAAAGAATAAAATAGATGCGTTTTGTGGCGTGAAGTGAAAGCGTAATATCCAAGCCCACAGAATAACGACACAAATGCGTTTTTCACCTTTACTGCATTTGGAATTTTTTTCCCGCTTCCCAGTACATGGCATGGAATATTCAATGTGATTCACATGAAGTGCAATTTGTTTACGCAAAAAAACGAGCTGTCACTTAGGCTTTTTAAGTGTAAAAATAAAAGTATAGATTTTTGAAGGTGGGGAGTGAAAAATGGAAATGAAAAAACGGGAAAGGGCCCGGTCCTTAACCGGTGTAAGAAGGCCCGTATTTTTTGTATGGACCATTCATATATTTATATAAATTAATCATGTCCCCTCGTAGTCGTCTCTTTTCCAGACTAAATAAATCTAGTTGTTTTAATCTTTCCTCATAACTGAGACCCTCCGTACCCCTTATCATTTTTGTGGCTCTACGTTGAACCCTTTCCTGCTCCAGGGCATCCTTTTTATGGACCGGTGCCCAGAACTGGACAGCATATTCCAGGTGCGGCTGAACCAGTGCCTTGTATAGTGGTAATATTACATCCCTATCACGAGAGTCCATTCCACTTTTGATACATGACAAGATCTTACTGGCTTTAGAGGAGCTGATTTACATTGCATGCTGTTATTCAATTTATGACCTACTACCCTGTTTCCCCGAAAATAACACAATGTTTTATATTAATTTTTGCTCCTTAACCCTTTACCGACATGTGACGTAATATTACGTGACGTCATCGGGGAGCGGCGATCCATCGCCATGGTAGCTTCGGGTCTCACAAAGACCCGAAGCTACTTCGGGTTAACCCATTCATTACAATGTGCTATCAGCACATGTATTAGTAGTAAAATACACATATACTGCCATACTGTATGAAAGGATCATACAGACACCCTAGGGTTATAGTAAATTCAAATCACCCCCCTTTCCCTAGAACTGATATAAATATAAATAAACAGTATAAATCATAAACACATTAGGTATCGCCACGTCTGAAAATGCCCGATCTATCAAAATATGATAACGGTTATTCACTGCGTTTAACCCCGTAACGGAAAATCGCGCCCAAAGTCGAAAATGGCACTTTTTTGCCATTTTAAAAAAAATAAAAATGTTTATAAAAAGTGATCAAAAGGTCGTACAGTACTAAAAATGATAACATTGTAAATTTCATCAAAATCCGCAAAAATCGGCACCACCCACAGCTCCATACACCAAAGTATGAAAAAGTTATTAGCGCCAGAAGATGGCAACATCCCCCAAAAAATGTTTGTACAGGAGGTTTAATTTTTTTTAAATGTATGAAAACATTATAAAACCTATACAAATTTGGTATCCCCGTAATCGTACCGACCCAAAGAATAAAGTAGACATGTCATTTGGGGCGCACAGTGAAATCCGTAACATCCAAGCCCACAAGAATACGGCACAAATGCGGTTTTTACTAATTTCACTGTATTTGGAATTTTTTTCCCACTTCCCAGTACACGGCATGAAATATTAAATACCACCATTTTGAAGTGTCATTTGTTACGCAGAAAATAAGCTATCACACATCTCTGTACATGGAAAAATAAAAAGTTACAGATTTTTGAATGTGGGGAGTGAAAAATGAAAACACAAAAACTTAAAAAGGGCTGCGGAGGGAAGGGGTTAAGAGACACTAGGTCTTTTTTTCAGGGGATGTCTTATTTTTCCATGAACAAGAATTGACATTTATCGTTGAACAAAAAATCTACTTCTTAAACATCCTTATGACTCTCCAAACTCTGAATTTCATGCTATATTTCTTGTGACTCCACTTCTATGGAAATGACGTCCGCTAAGTCTTATTTTCAGGGGAGGCCTTATATTTCTAAGCCTGAACAATATTGTACAAGGTCTTATTTTCGGGGATGTCTTATTTTAGGGGAAACAGGGTAGTACCCAAGTGAAACACAAAACCTCAGAAGGGGTCACTAACTCTTCCTGCGAAATAATCCATAATTTCTGTATATTTTTTATGCAGAGTGTTTATCTCGTCTAAATAACATCCTGCAAATCTTTTCAAAAGAAGAGATTCAACATGAAATTTATACCCTGAATACTGGAAAGGTAAGGAATTTGTTTCATTATATCTCATAATCAATGGCTTCTAACTATTTAAAAAATACGGCAAGGTTTTGTTGAATTTTTTGTATAGTTTATACGGTTGAAAAAAGACACTTTTCCATCAAGTTCAACCAACTTGTAGTTTATTTAAATTTTCCATTTCAATACAGTATTTATATTGAAAAATCTTAATATTTAAGGGGTTTTACAGGAATAAATAAAATTTATATTCAAATGGACCATATAAAATATAAGCTAATATGTAATTAGTTGTTATTCAAAGTTTTGCTACCCTTAGCAGAAAAATTCTGTGGACATACACTATAATGAAGAATTAACATGCTACTGGCCCTTTAACCTCTTAACGCTCCGTGCTGTAATAGTACGGCACAGAGCTGTAATTGCTGTATAAAGAGGGCGCAGGGGCCAAGCCCTCGTCATACAAACATGGGTTTTGATGCATATTGCAGCAAACACCCACCGCTAACAACCGTGATCGGTGCTAGCATAATGGAAAAACACACCCAAATGTTGGAAATGCCATTTTACATCACATAATTAATTTAATAAAAAGTGATTAAAAGGTTGCAGTCCTCAATATGGTAGCAATGAAAACGTCAGCTTATCTCACAAAAAATGACATTCCACACAGCTTTATACACCAAGGTATGAAAAAGTTATTAGCGACAGAAGATGGTGTAACAATTTTTTTTTTTCGCGCAAAAAGTTTTCATTTTTTAAAATGTATTAAAACACAATAAAACCTATATAAATTTGGTGTTACCGTGATGGTACCAAACCAAACAATAAAGTAGATCAATAAAAAGTATAATTTGGAGCGCACATTGATAGTAGTAAAAACTCCCAGTGCACGGCATGGAATAAATAAATAAATAAATAATAAATAAATCGTCACTGAGAAGTACAATTTGTTACACAGAAAATAAGCCCTCACACAGTTGTGAACACTGAAAAATGATTATAGATTTTTGAAGGCGGGGAGCAAAAGATGAATGGAAAAAGGCTGTGACACGAAGGGGTTAATTAGTCCAATGATTTTGTCCCTATGGAGGAGACACAGGACAGAAGATGGCTGCTGATCACATGTCCACAGCATCAGCCTTGAGCAGGTCATATGATCATCACTATATTTGGCGGTAGCGTTATGGCAAGACCCATCTCAGCGAGGCAATGTGCAGTGTTAGCTGCTTTTACTATGGAAAGAGAGCATGATGATGTTACATCATCACTGGGATCAGTGGGATTGTTAACATATCCAACAATGAAGGGAATCTACGATCTACAGCAGCGCTCACCCCCTCCTCCTCTCCCGTGCGCCTTTTGTGTGAATTAGCCCTAACACTGTATCAATCCGCTCGGCTTCTCCAGCTCTGTAATATGCTGCCTACAAACTGAATGTTATTTTCAAGGAAAAGAGCTCACCTTAAGCTTCTAACAAATCCATTCTACGGAGTCAGAAGCACATAGCTGTGTACACGGCATAGAGCCTAGCTGTGCATGGGTGGCAGCTCAACTCCAATAAAGACACTTGACTCAGCTTATTATTGTAGAATCCAGGTGTTGCACCAACGGCAACGACAAATTAATGACCTATTATTGTATAGGTCAATTATTGTAAGTGTTGGAGAATCCCTTTAAGAGAACCCAGGTTCTGCATTCTACTGCTGCACTTTTTCATTTTACAAAAAAACTTTTTTTCCAGGCGAGGACAATGCAGCAGTCTACAGAGAACAGAAGAGAATTTGACATCAGATATTTGGATGTAAGTATGTGTATAAATATTTGTATATATAGGTATCTATATTATTATTATAAGCCAAAGAGAAGCATCAAACCCATATATACATAAAGTTCTAAGTTCCTGTAGTAAAATAAGATACAGTTGCTGCTTTTCATGAATTGAGCTTTACTTGTCATGTATTTATAAATCATTATTTCCTAATTGCAGAGGGGGAGCACACAAGCAGGCTCCTGCTCTGCTCCTCCCTTCTCCATTTACACTGCATAGCTACTATGTCAATAGAAAATGCCCAAATCTCTTTCCCCTATTCCCTGTGTTAAATCTCTCTCTGTCTCTGTATATAATATTAAATTTATCACAAGATCTCGTCCTTCATCTACATACGCTCCTAGATTTTAGATAGGAAACAGGGGAGAGGAAGGGCCCATAGCAGACTTCTAAATGGGGCCCCCTTCCCACTTATAAAAATATAAATATTTGTATTCTCACACATGAGAGTTACAGTCATAAATATATGTGTACACTCACATACATCCAGTGACATATACAAAGGTAAAAAAAAGGTCTGTTGATGGGGCCCCCTGACATGGTGTGCCTCAAAGCAGCTGCTATGGCTGCTACCAATGTAATTACCCCCCTGATAGGAAAGACTGAGCAGTGAGTGAATGTTACACAAAGAAGGTGAGGCACATGGGGGTATGGCTGAGAGCAGGAAGAAGCTAGGCTGTCTGCAGTGAGATGGGACTGGCGTAAATGCGTGACAGGACTTGTTGGAGCTTTTAGCTTAGACTGAATCTTACTCTTAACTATAATTGAAATTTTGGTTTATTTTTCACACTTACATGGACTTACATGTTTTCTGCAATTTGCAGGAGAGTTGGTTGACCAGAAGCCATATAAGCAGAGCACAGAGTGTCCCTGAAGGGAGCATTGAAAAACACTCACTATGTCTGGGGACAAAGAAGGAAAAGAGAAGCGGTGAGACCTTTTATTTTAGTCATTTCATGTAAGAAACCTATGGGTTGGTGGTGACTTTATGACTGTTGGGGTCAAATCCACACTATCTATTTGTTCCCCATAAAAGGATAAACTGGTCAACGGTTAATCCTACTGGAATGACAATATACTCAGTTATCACTGGAAGTCCCAGAAAAAAATAAATGAAGCAGCTACAGTGCTGTATGTGTTTTCACAGCAAAGAATCCTCCTATTTATGACTTTGCACCTTCTTTTAGGTGAAAATGGCTTGCACAGGTATTTAACCGGTTCGCGACCGCCCGCCGTGTATTCACGGCAGCGGTCGAGTTTCGATGCATGGAGAGGGCTCGCGGGCCGAGCCCTCTCCATAGCCGGTAAGTCTCTGCTGCATATTGCAGCAAAGGCTTACCGGTAACACCCACGATCAGTGCCGGCACCAATCGCGGGTGTTTTCTTGCTGATCGCCGCCGGCAGCTTTGCATGGGCGCCGCCATCTTTCCGAGGTTCGCCGCTCCCCGTGACGTCATCGTCATGGAATATTCAATGTGATCACTATGAAGTGCAATTTGTTACGCAAAAAACGAGCTGTCACTTAGCTTTTTAAGTGTAAAAATAAAAAAGTTATAGATTTTTGAAGGTGGGGAGTGAAAAATGGAAATGAAAAAACGGGAAAGGGCCCGGTCCTTAACCGGTTAAGAAGGGTCTGCTGCCATACTCTCCATGCAACACAAATTAGGGGGCACCATATTTAGACCGTGCACCATATTTAACATGCAAAGTCTGTTGCACACCCTATGTTAAAGGTGCACCACCAAAAAGTTGATGAACTCTGATGGGCCAGTGCAGGGAAGTGACAGATTCCTGATTTCTGTTGCACATTCTTAATGAATCGGTCGTACCCAGAATTATACACGGGCTTTTAGTGCAGTGTCCGACATTCTTAGTTAATGTGCTCCATTCTATCCAGACTTCAAGATAGTTCTCAAGGTATCATCTTCATCTAACATGGGAAAATATTTTTAAACAATTTGATGGATGTTTTTCAATTTTAAGCAGAAAGTAGTAACTAAGGTAGATGCAGGTTTATTACAAAATCTTGGATGTTTTATTTTTTATTATTACATATGGATATGTATGATCTCATAAATTACTGATGATACTGATTTAGCACATGTTGTCCAATGAGGATAAATAACTAGTGATTACCAGCTGAATCTTAACATTTTTGTTTACCTCTAAGCATTTCCTAGAAAGCCTTTTTTATGTTTAGGGTGGCACAATTTCTCTTGGAGAATTGCATTACCTGCTGTAGCTCTTCTAAAAGTTTTTGTACAAATGTGAACATTTTTGTGAGATACTGTAAGGTCAAAAAATCAAGTACACAATAAGTGTAATCCAATTGTAAATAAAAAATAAATCCAAATAATCATTATTTAGATATAAATGTTTGGACGACCAAGCAATTTAGGCATCCTCCATATAGCAGTTGTAACAGGTAATGCTTTCAACGAAAGGGTTATTTTAAAAAAAATATCCAATTTTTCCATTGCTTGCCAACAAAGAGGTAAAATTAAGGTAAAAATGGGTAAAAAGCGGCAGAGATTCAGAGTCAAGTTTCAAGTCCGGGGTCAGAAACATGTGATCAAGGCAAGGCAAGACAGGAACAGGAACGAGGAACAAACACAGCGAATCACAGAGAAAGATTCTCTAATCGATAGATAGCTCAAAGATCCGAAAGGGAATGATAGGAACAGCCAGCATTTAAGGAAAACCCGGAAGGGGCAGCGCCAGTCAGCAGTGTGCTCGCCCTTTAAATCTTCAAGAGCGGGAACACGAGTGCGGGAGTAGAAGCGTGGAGAAATGAGTGCAGAAATCTCTGGAGGAGGCTACAGTCCAGAATATTCCCCAGAAGGATCTCTCTTCCAGTCTACAAGGAAGAATCACTTACATCTCATGTCCAACACCTCCTTAGTCTCGTAGACATCTGGGGAGTCAGCCTCAGGAGCAGGAGGAGGAGATTGCTGAGAGAAGCGTTTCAAGATGACAGGCTTCAGAAGGGAGACATGGAAGAAGTTTGGGTTGCACCAGCAGCAGCATAGTGAGAGCAGCTCTGGAGGCGGATACCTCGTTAGAGGAGGGGGTGTCCGTGTGTGCAGCTGCTGTGTGCTTGTGCTCCTGAGCTCCTGGAGATTCATCTATCCACCCAGGGCCTGCTCTCTCCTCTCCCAGGGAGGGAGTTAGGTTCCTGGGGATGAGCGAGGGAGCCGACTCCCAGTCTCCTGCTCCCCGGGCCAGGCTGGCGGGAGGCAGGAGAGGACAGCAACCGGCCAGCGCTATGGAGGACTCAGGGGTGAGGCGTTCCACCAGGAGTCGTAGTAATACGGCTCCTACTCCCCCTGAGTCTAATGTGAAGCGGCGCAGCAAGAACCTGGATGTCAGTGCGGGTGAGAGCGGTCCTTTTGCAGAGATTAAAAAACTTACTGCTGAGATCGCTAAGCTGATGGAAAGAAAGACATTTATTTGTGATAATAGTGGTCCATTTAAAGAAAAACTTTTGAATGACGACAGATTTTCAGAAATGGCTGACAACAGAGAGCAAAGGCTGAAGGGGTTGCAGCCTGCGAGCCAGGTGGAAGAGGAGGAGGATGATGATGATAACGAGCAGCAGTTCGCACCTGGCGGCCTGCAGTTAGATCAGCAGGCCTCGTGCAGTGGGCCCCCTGCAGGACAACCAGCGGTAACACCTCGCTCGGGGGAGGACAGTGACACCGGCAGCCAGGGAGGGTCACTCATGGCGGAGATCCGGAGGAAGAGTAAGAAGACCAGGCCAAATCAGCAAGAAGTGGTACGATTCATCTTTATCCCCCTCCCTGTAAACCCCCCCGGGCAAAGCGCAGGGTCAGCTCACTGTGCAAGCCCTGCTACCCAAACGCCCCCGAGTTCATGGAGATTAGAGGTGTGACATCTGATGTGGCGATGGTCTCTGTCTCTGTTTGTGGTAACAGTGGGGGAGCAGGGGAGGCATCGGCCACAAGGCCGGACAGTCAGGGCGGCTCGGATGTGGCAATACCATCGAAATCCAGTGCTGTGGTGCGTCCCCCAGTGGGAGGGGGGATAACCCAACACTGGTGGCAGCTTCCGGTGCCTTGGCGCCTCTTCGTGCCTCGGCGCCTCTTCATGCTGTCGACGCTGATCACCCAGTTGAGGGGCGGCGGCAGTGTGTGGGGGTCGCTGAGACTGAGGATATCCATACATAAACATAGAGAAAGATGCCGGCACTCACCGGTTCCAAAAGCAGGAAAAGCGTCCTTTATTGGTGGGGAAGCATGCAGGGGGATAAACAGACAGGTTCCGTCTTTCGGGGCCGTTTCACGCACTGTGGTGCTTTCTCAAGCCGATGGCCACGCCTCTCCGCATCATCGCTAAAATACACATGACCACGGGTGGGCGTGGCCAAACCTAGTGGGCGTGGTCATGCCTAGTGGGCGTGACCATACCTAGTAACAAGCAATGCATTACAACACCTGTGACAATGAGACCACAACAATAGTTCAGTGATGCACATGAATATCCTTACATAAACACACAAGGAGACAAAGTATATGTGACAACCAGGTGATAATTAAAACTATTCAGGTAAGTGGGAGGATGATAGATCGTCAGGCCCGGCATGGAGGTCCTTCCAAAACCCGGACCGGAGGTTCAATCCCACTGCTGAAGCTAAAAACAAGAAGACACTAAAGCTGCGACGATCTGATCGTCGATCCATGCTAAATGGCACTTATGTACAGCGAACTATTAATACCACCCTACAATTTGAAGAGGGTAAGGGGCGCAGGGTGCTATAAAGGGCGCAGGGTGCTATATGGTAAGGGGCGCAGGTCCCTGCATGCTTCCCCACCAATAAAGGACGCTTTTCCTGCTTTTGGAACCGGTGAGTGCCGTCATCTTTCTCTATGTTTATGTATGGATATCCTCTTTTATATATTGATTGAGCACCGCTGGAAAGTCCTGCCGTGATCACCCCTGCCCCTGGAGAGTCGGGCACGCGTTGGGCTGTCGGCGGTATCGTTGGGGCTGTGCCCGCCAGAGACTTTTTTCCATTTAATGTCGCTGAGACTGAGGGCTCTGGACTTCCCAAACAAAAAGTATTATTTTGTGTCGGTGTTGGAGATAATGCACATTTTGTGGAGACTGGAGATCAACGGCACCTCACACCGGCTAAAGAGCAGCGGCGAATACTACCAAGCAGCAGAAAAAGTAAAATTACATCTGCTACCGATGATGCGGAGGGCACAAGTGTGACAAGAGTTGTGGTCCCCTCTGGGTGATGCTCTGCGGGGGGACCCCCGTCCCTTGTGCCTGAAGATGCGGAGGTGGTCGAGTCCCCTGATGTTGGTGCTGGTCCAGCCAGTGTGAATAGTCTCATAAATGTTGTGGTGGATAATGTGAATGGTGTGAGTGGTGCAGAACCGTTGTCGCTGAGACTGAGGGCTCTGGACTTCCCAAACAAAAAGTATTATTTTGTGTCGGTGTTGGGGATAATGCACATTTTGTGGAGACTGGAGATCAACGGCACCTCACACCGGCTAAAGAGCAGCGGCGAATACTACCAAGCAGCAGAAAAAGTAAAATTACATCTGCTACCGATGATGCGGAGGGCACAAGTGTGACAAGAGTTGTGGTCCCCTCTGGGCGATGCTCTGCGGGGGGACCCCCGTCCCTTGTGCCTGAAGATGCGGAGGTGGTCGAGTCCCCTGATGTTGGTGCTGGTCCAGCCAGTGTGAATAGTCTCATAAATGTTGTGGTGGATAATGTGAATGGTGTGAGTGGTGCAGAACCGTTACCAGTTATGGGAGTGAGTGATGGAGTGACTGGTGGTGCGAGTGGCATGGAGGTGGGTAATGTTAATGTGGTGGGTGCAGGGGTTGGTCCGGTTGCTCCCCCAGTGGCGGCCCCCGTTAAGAGCTATGCCAGTGTAGCTGCTGGGGGAAGTGGGGTTCCATCATCCTCGTCTCTGGGCTCTGGGGACGGCTTTTTGCAACAGCACCTCCTGCAGGCCTTACAGAAGGGAGAAAGGATGATCAATGTAGCGGGCAGGAGGTTGATTTGTCGTTTTGGATAGAGAGGCATGGCCTGTCTGCCTTCCGAGACCAAAGAGGCAGGGAGACACCATGGTCGCTCCCGACAACCAGGCCGGGTGGTAACTGTAGGAATGCTGTCCGTCTTCGGTGGGGTGGCAGTGATGTGTGTCCCCCTCGGGCACGGGTAGTTGAGCTGCTGCTGAAGATGGACTTCAAGGCGGCTGACATCTTTGCCTTGATCTATCCCTATGGTACATCTGAGTTTGATATCAGCTTTGTTCGGCCGGAGGGGCTTGAGCTCTTCTGGTCCAACTATGAGCTGAGATACAACGAGCCCGAGTGGCGGGACTTTGCTGTGCAAGCAGTGTCCCGCCAGAGCGAACTCAAGAAAGTGACCGTTCTTACCCGTAACGAATCACTATCTTGCTTTGACATCATGACCTGGATGAATTGTTACGGAGAGGTACTGGGAGTACCCGAAAAAAATTGAGATGAGTATGGTATCTGGTCAGGGGCCTGGACCTTCATGGTGAAGTTGAGGCGTTCAGGTAACTCAGTCGCCCACATCCCTTCATCAGCCTTCCTGGGGAGGGATCGGATCCTGATCTTCTACCGGGGGTAGCCTAAGCTGTGTCACAGGTGCGGTGACCCCACACATTTCAGCGCAAACTGCACCGTGCAAAGTGTGCGTTGTGTGGGGGTGTCGGCCATCTCGCTGCATGCTGTACAGGGCAGATTAGGTGTAACCTGTGTGGTGATCTCGGTCACCCGTACAGTTGTTGTCCTCTTTCCTTCGCTAATGCAGGCTTTACCTAGGCAGATGAAAGCCATGAAGCTGAATCTGCTGGGGAGGGGACAAGCAGAGGCGGAGGAATGTAGGGGCCAGGGAAGAAAGACAGGAAAAAGACGCCTGCCCAGCTACGGCGTCTAGAGAAGCATCAACAGGAGAGAGAGCAGGAGGAGTCTCAGGCTGCTGGGACAACCTCTGGCCCCAGGAGATGATGTACTGGATGAGGAGGTCAGGAGGATCGAGAGAGAGGAAGGTGCCACGTCCTCAGACTCCTCCCATTATGAGAGTATGGACAAGGATAATAGGGCGTGGCCAGAGGAAAAGTGTAAGCGTGGCGCCAAAAAGAAGAAAAAGGGTAAAAAGAAGGGAGTTGTGATATCTTCTCCCACCCTGACTAAGATACCCAAGGAAGGTGCAACCAACCCCCTGCTGGTCGAACTTTCAAATAGATTCCTGGCCCTGGATGGAGCCTCTCCTGCCGATGGAGGGGCTGAGGGTGGCCAGAGGTGGCGGAGGGGCCTGCAGGGGGTGCCGAGTCTCCCCCTGGGGAGTCAGGGTCCTCAGAAGGGGAGACTGGCCCAGAGTCTGGAGACGAGGATGAGGAGGCAGGTCCTGGATCTGCCCCTGAAGCATCAGAGGTGAGGGAGATGGACACCACAATATGTCTAAAAAGGGGGTGTTCATTTCCCGAGGGCGGTGGTAAGATGGGTAAAAAGAAAGCTGTCTAGCTCAGTCACTCATGATGGCGGCTCCCACTCCGTTGACGCTGGCGTCCATTAATGTCGCCAGCTTAAAGTCTGATGCGGCTAGATTTGCGGCCTTTTATTTTCTCGACCGCGTTGAAGCCGACATTTTATTTTTGCAGGAGACCAGGCTGCCAGATTTGGCGGCCGTGTTTAAAGCTAAGAAGGAATGGAGACACGGGCCTTCCTATTGGTCTCTTGCGGCCGAGCCATATAGTGGAGTGGCGGTCCTTTTTACCGCACCGGTAGAATGCAGACGAGTTATTGAGTTAGAAATGGGAAGGTGCCTGATCCTGGATGTCCTCATGAAGGGACAAGAACTTCGCCTAATTAATATCTATGGTCCCCAGTCCAAGTGGGACAGGAAGAGTCTCTTTATGAGGATCAAGCCCTACCTTTTTACAAGTCGGCAGCTGGTCTTTGGAGGGGACTTCAAAGCTGTCACAAGGCCTCAGGATAGGGGAGGTTCCAGAGACAAGCTGACTTATGATAGCATAGCCAGTGAGGCTCGCCTGGTGGATGTCCACATCCGGCACACCCGGGGTTCACCTATTATAGGGGTAGCTGCAGGTCTAGAATAGACAGGTTTTATTTAAAGGAGGAAGCCATTTCTTCACCAGTTTCTGTTGTTGAGGTGGAGTTCTCCGACCACTGTTTAATTTTGTTTTCTCGGGCGGGTTTGTCAATTGGCTGAAAGTTTTGTAGAGAGTTTCCCACTTGTGAATGGCCGCTCTTTTGAGATCGGGTCTGGTGTTCGCCAGGGTTGTCCTCTGAGCCCACTACTGTACGTGTTCGCGATCGACCCATTCCTTAGGAGGGTTGATCGTGGGCCGTTGGTGGGAGTCAGGATGGATCGGGAAGCATCGGAAGCCACTCTTAGAGTGGTAGCGTATGCCGATGATGTCACCGTTTTCGTGTCCTCGGGAGGGGAGGCGCAATGGGTGATGTCAGAGGTTGACCGCTACTCAGAGGCTTCTGGGTCCAAGATCAACCGGGATAAGTGTGAGAGTCTCTGGCTGGGAGAGGGAGGTCCAGGCTTTGATCTCCCAGACACTCTTCCAGGACCCCAGGAATCCGCCAAAGTTCTCGGCATCGAATTCGGCCAGGGGGATTACCCCATGCAAAACTGGGACGGCAGGCTTAAGATCGCTGCTCAGAAGGTGGACCAGTGGAAGGGTTGGCCTTTGACCCTCAGAGAAAGGGTGAATCTGATCAAAACTTACCTGCTCCCATTGCTGATTTATCTGGGCAGTGTGTGCATGTTGCCAGAACCCCTCTGGACTCGGGTCTACAGTCTGTTCTTCCAGCTGTTATGGGGGAATAGGCTGAACCTAATCAAGAGGGAGGTTACTTACCGCACGAGGAGACAAGGGGGGTTGTGTATGGTCAACCCTGTGGTGTTCCTGGTGAATACCTTTCTTAAGATCAATGTTGCAAACCTCTGGAAAGAGAGGGCTCCTCCGTGGGTATACTCCTGCAGGGGATGGTTTCGGCCTTTCTTCCAGGAATGGGAGACAGGAGGGCAAGTGAAGGATCTCTACACACGGCATGGGCATCTTCCGGCTTACGCTACCCCGGTTCTGAAGGTGATTCGCCGGTGGGGTCTGGGAATGTGGGAGATCAGGATCATGTTGAGGAAACTACTTGACAAAAGGGTTCTGTTGACCCATTTCCAGAAGCCTCTGTCCCTCAGGGATTGCCCAAGTTGGGATCTGGGGGTGGGTTTGAGTTTATTGAATTCCATCAGGATCCCCTTGAAGTTTTGGGACTTGACTTGGCGCTGCTTCCATGGAAAGCTGTGTGTGAGGGACAATCTGAAGTGTAGGAGCTCTGAGGAAAGGGGTTGTCCCCGGGAGGAGAGCGGTGGTCTGCTGGAGAGCATGGACCACTTCCTGCTTCAGTTGGCCTCCACTATAAATATATAAACCACCAACAGATAGTGTGTCCTTCTAGTGGTACAGACGTGTGGGTGTAGTGTGGGAGCTTCATCATCATTTGGCCCGGGGTTGTTGTGGTCTGGGGTCTCTCCTATGACATGTAGTGTGACCTAGGGAGAATAGTTCAGATGGCCTGGGGCTCGGGACACGATGCACTGTTATTACGAGTCAGGTTCTAGCAGTGGTCAGGCACTCACACATGGAGGCACCGCACTGGTGTGACTTAGTTTCGACGCAGCGTAAATCCACCTCCCAGGTTGGATGGCGAGTGATTAGGTAAATTTATGGTGGGATACGTGTTGAAGGTGCGTCTGTGTGAGGGATGAGGAGGATGTGGCTACAGGGGAGGTCTCTCTCCTTGGACGTGTCGGGTTCTGCATTTCAGTGTCCTTTAGTATGTAATCTCCTCTCATTTCCTGGTGTTGGGGCTTGACCTGGCTGCAACAGTAGATAGTAGGTAAGATAGATTTTTTTGTTTTGGTTGAGGCATCTTGTAGTGTTATGTAGGGCTTGCTCATGTGCACCGTGGGGAACTTTGGTTGTGATTGATGGGGTGTTGTACAAATTTCTATTTGGATTATGTTTTCTTTATGATTAATTGTAAATCTCTGTATATTATTGTATGATTAGTTGGGGGTTTGGTTTTGGGGTTCTAGTGTTTGAGTTGAGGGTCTTTTGTGGGGGGTCTGTGGTGATCGGTGATTGCCCCGCGATTTCGGTGGTGTGATTTGATTTATGAAATGACCTTGGACACGGTCACTGGACATTTAAACGAAAATATTTGGACGGTGATTTAGACCTAGTGTGCGTGGGGGAAGAGTGGAGGGGTTTTGTGTGCGAGGGATATTAGTTTAGTGTAGTGTAGGGATATTATGTGTTGTTATATCTATTTAAAAAAAATATGGGTTGAGGGGTCTGTGGGTCTTTCATGTATAGTGCAGTCAGTTTATTTGTCGGTGTGGGGCGTTGCCTTGTTGTTTTTCTTTTTGTTTATTGGTTTGTGTTTAGGTTTGGATAATCGGTTCGGTTGTTGTGGTGTGGTTTGTGTGGTATTTGGTTCGTGGTTTCTATTCATTTTGGTTGTAACTTTATTAGTTGAGTGTCATGTCGCCTAGGTGTGAATTGGCGCTGGACCAGCAGAGGTAAGAGATTGCATCATTTTGCTATATATTGTGATTTTATGTTGGTTTGTATATGTATGTTGTTTAAACTTTTATATAAACAATAAAAGGATCTACTCCAGAATTATCCACACCAGAAGGATCTCTCTTCCAGTCTACAAGGAGAAATCACTTACATCTTCATGTTACAACCTCGCCTATGTTCTCGTAGACATCTGGGGAGTCAGCATCAGGAGGAGGAGACTTGATTTAAGAGGAGCGTTTCAAGATGACAGGCTTCAGAAGGGAGACATGGAAGAAGTTTGGGATGTGCATAGATGGAGGAAGGCGGTGTTTGTAGGCCACTGGGTTGATGCGCTTGATTATTTCAAAAAGACCAAGGAAGCTGGAAGATAACCACACTTTATCAACTGGAGAGAAGACAGGAGGAATCCAGCTCGGAGAAGAGACTGGAGCATCTGGTCCCAAATTGATTTGGGGTCCTGTACCAGCTACTCCACCACATGGACATCGGAGGGATTACACAGTGAAAGAAGAGGATGAGGGATTCATCCATAGGCCATAAAGAACGGAACTGCGCCAGCAGACCCAGAGTCCCTAGAATTATAGGAAAACTGCCTGGGATTTAGACGCTGGGCTGTGTAGAGGTACAGAAGGTTATTGTGGTCAGTGTATACACAAACGGGATCCACTCCTCTAGAGCGAGCTTGATGGCTAACAGTTCTCTGTCACCAATAGTGTAATTTCTCTCTGCAGGAGAAAAAGTCCTGGAAAAGAAGCAACATGTGAGAAGAGAGTTCAGCCCTTTCTGGGTGAGCACTGCTCCAGCTCCTACGGACGACGCATCCAAATCAAGATGAAAGGGATTCTCTGTGTCAGGCCTAGTGAGAACAGGAGCCGAGGAAAAGGAGGACCTCAACCTGGAGAAGGCCTCTTCAGCTGCAGAGGGCCAGGCCCGGGGATTGCCACCTTTCTTGGTAAGTGCCACGATGGGAGACACCAAGAGGGAAAATGCGGAATAAACTGCTGATATTAGTTCGCATAACCCAGGAACCTTCTGGGCATGGCCACTGTAGGACTGCAGACAGTTTAGCAGGATCCATCTGGAGGCCTCTGCCAGAGCTTATGTAGCCGAGGAATGGAAGGCTGCATTGGTGAAATTGACATTTGTCCAGCTTGGCGCAGAGATGGTTGACCCACAGGCAGCCAAGAATTTGCTGTACGTGGGACTGATGGATGAACACCAAGATTTTGTAAAGGTAAACCACGATGCACATATACAGCGGATCTCTGAATATGTAATTCACAAATTCCTGGAAGACAACAGGATCATTACATAGTACAAAGGGCATCACTAGGTACTCAAAGTGCCCGTCACAAGTGTTAACCCCTTAAGGACGCAGGGTTTTTCGGCTCATTTCTCGCTTGCCATCGCTGCCAGAGTTAGGGGGTTGGTGGTTATCCAGGGACAACCATTACATTTAAGGGAAATTATCTTCACACAGGTAAATTTTTTTAATATCTAATTGAAGAAATGTGTGTGTATGGCAGATAAATTAAATGTAAATGCCCAGATGAGAACACCATTTTAAGGATTTGGCCATGTTAACTCCACAGACTGCTATTGAGAGTGAATGTCATAAAGAAGGGTTCAGTGATTTAACATTGCAATTGGTTGTCACGTGTTTATACAAGCAACTTCAATAGGGGAAATTTATTGAACTCTCCAGACCAGAATTTCGTTGAAATGCTGTGCCCTAAGTTTAAGGGTTTTAGACCATTATTAGACACTTTTTTTTGACTAGTGCAACAGACTGGCATGACCTAGGAAAAGGGGGTTTGACCCCACAGGAAAGGGTCTGTGCACCAAAAATGAAGCACATGCACCACAATAGTTGGGTCAACTAGATTTAATAGATGGTATAAAGTATGACTCCAGGCTCATAAATAAATACTGCCGCGATTAGCGCTCAACGCAGTACCAGTACGTTGCCGATGCCGGATTGGCTCTGCACCGGAGCCGAGGCAGCGGGGGTCGCTGGGTATCAGCGGTAATCTACCACTGACATCTCCGGGTAACATCCGCGGTCGGTAAAAAATCCAGTAAAGAATTGATGATTTTCTACTCGTGACCTCAAAAAATAGTTCATAAATTTTCAACAATAGGGGATACCAACCCCAAAATGGTAACGCTGGAAAAAGCATCTCATCCTGCAAAAAAAAAAAATGCCATCTCATGGCCCCAATAACGAAAAAGCGAAAATTTTATAGCCTACAAAAGGGGCTAAGTTTTGTAAATAAACTCAAAACTTAGCAGCCAAAATTTAGTACAACAAGTGGGGGGAAAAAACAATCTCAGAATCGCTTTGATAAGTAACAGTGTTCAAAAGTTATAACCATATAAAGTGAAGCATGTCAGAATACAAAAGACGGGGCTGAGCCTTAAGCTGTAAAATGGCTGCGTCCTTAAGGGGTTAATGGACATCTACCACCAGATTACTGATGGTAGTCTGTCCTTACAAGCCTGCTTGTTACCTCTAGGGAATGATGGCTAGTTCCAGGATATCAAGACAAAAATATGTAAATGAACCTGAGGTGCCTCATGGCTCTGCCGATCACTAATTATGCACACCATACACCCCTCTCTGACTCATTTACATATTTTTATAAAGTTTTTTTGCTCTGCAGTCTATGTCCTGGAACTAGCTTAACCCCTTAAGGACGCAGGGTTTTTCCGCTCATTTCTCGCTCTCTAACTTCAAAAATCCATAACTTTTTCATTTTTACGTGTACAGACCTGTGTGAGGGCTTATTTTGTGCGTAACAAATTTTACTTTCCTGTAATGTTGTTTATTTTAACATGCCGTGTACTGCAAAGCTGAAAAAAAATTCCAAATGTGGAAAAATTGAAAAAATAAATGCCGCCGGCGACTTTGCCGGCGGCAACGGAGGGGTTAATAGCGGTGGGGGTTTTCTGCAATATACAAAAACCCCCACCTTTGTATGAAGAGGACTCAGCCCGTGAGCCCTCTTCATACATCCCTTAAAGGGTTAAGGGGTTAAACACTGTCTTCTACTCATCACCCTAACGGATCTGGATGAGATTGTAGGCACCACGGAGATCCAGCTTGGAGAACATCTTGGAACCACGAAGCCGAGTTCAGTAATCAATGGTAGGGAGTAGCTGTTTTTAACTGTGACCTTCTTCAGCCCACGATAGTCTATGCCTGGGCGCAAGGAGCAGTCCTTTTTAGTTACAAAAAAGAACCCTGCACCAGCTGGAGATGAGGACTTGCATAAGGAACCACTTTGCAGGTTCTCTTTGATGTACTCGGACATGGCAGCCATCTCAGGAACAGAGAGATGGTAGACATGGCTTCTAGGATCCATGGGTCAATCATTGGGACGATGCAGTGGCAAAGTCTGTCTTGGAAAAAAGAATTGGCTAAGTTCCGGTAGCATGCTGGCAGACCCATCAGAAAGTTGGGAGCAGAGATGGGCGAATTTGTTGAAATTCGGTTTAACACAATTTTTTGAAAAAATTTGATTCGACCCGAATGGAATCATGACGAATCACGTTAAAAACAGGTATTTCATGGCTGCAGAGAGCCTGTAGGGTGTTGTAGAATGTTGTGCCATGCTAAAATATGCATAGGGAGCATGGTTTGATATTCAAACAATGCTGTGTTTCAGCATGACAGCCGCCGCTCTTAGAATCGCTTCATTGTTCAATTCCAAATCCAAACAAGACAGAAAAAGGTTGCCTAGTTGGCTAACTCACTTTTCAAGTCAAGAAAAATACATTCAAAAATCGGTAAGAAATCCAGCAGAATGTACTAGTACCATAAATAAAGCATAACTTTTAATAATTACTGATAAAATAAGTTCACAGTGTACCACAATAGTATGCAACTCAACCATCTAGTCAGCAAAAACACATCAGAAAGGGAGCTCTTTCAGACATCCAATAAGCCTCATCTGACACGGTCCCCATTAATTCCTCACCGTGCCTTAGTGCATTCCTGTATAGCATATGACACGGTGCATCATCTCAAAACCACGTACCAACATTAATCCGGACAGTAAGGAACAATAGGGTGGATCTCACCAGTCTTCGATGCACCGTCTCCTGGTCGAACGGTACTGGTCCAGAGGTACAGGTCCTATTAAGCCCTACGATCGGTTTGTTTCCTGACTTGCAATATTGCTCCCGCTCTGACAAGGACGGTTCCAGTACTGTCCCTTACAGACCCTGTTAGTCCCTAATATGTAATCCCTACGTGTTTCATACATCGTGTGACGCACTCATCAGGGGAATAAAGTAATGTAGTGGACTATGCAGTCTTGATGCTAAGTATGGCTGCAAAAGCTCCACATCAAGGGGTTAAAATGAATAAAACACGAGCAGTGGCCCGTATAATCCAAGTTAATCTAGTATGGTGGCTAGATGTATTGGCATTGGTTCTCCTTGGTGACAATGGCCCACGCCGCACTGAACACCCACTCTGGTGCTACACTACTGGCCCGGGCAGGACAGCTTCTTTACTACAAACTCCGCAAGTTTGGCTGCCCAGTAGTCCAGGGGAACCTCTACCTGGGATGGTGGCCTAGCTGCCTATGTGAGCACACGCGTGCAGACGGAGCTCCGGCCCAATATCCTGACATAAATAGCCTGGAAGCACAGTAATACCCCCGATATCCGAAACAGCCGGAGCTGAGGTGCAGAGGAAAAGAGTACGCTTTGCTGACATCAAACGACGCCGGAGAGATTTGGACGTACAGTATTCTATGATGTATCCGGCAAAGTTGAGAGTGGTGGCGTTTGGGACTAGACAGACGTATTTGATAATAAGATACAGAGGTATTTTAGTGAATCTTAGGTCTAGGGCTTCGGGGATCTCCTGGTCCACCAAATAAACGCATCTATGAATAGTGCCCTATAAATCAACCATTTGAAACCATTTTTTTGTTTCATCAAGTTTTACTTCTTTCAAATATATACATGTCCCTGTATAATTTTTCATTACACCAATTTCTGATTTTATGAACTTTTTTTTTTTTTTTTTTTTTTTATTTTTTTTTATTAAATAGACTCAGTTAATACAAGTAATTCAAAGAAGAGAAAAATTAGGAGATCAGGAACGCGCAGGTGCCTTCTCCTATCATCAAACATTCAATATGCAAATAAATCCTATAATATACATAAGAGTCTGCCTGAACAGTAGAATTTGTTTGCACAGAAGGAAATTTTTTTTTTTTTTTTTTTTTTCCCCTTTGAATAATGCAGTAATACCTAAACAACATATATAGGGGGGAAGATGAGTATATATCATAAATGGACAGACGTATTTGATAATAAGATACAGAGGTATTTTAGTGATTCTTAGGTCTAGGGCTTCGGGGATCTCCTGGTCCACCAAATAAACCCATCTATGAATAGTGCCCTATAAATCAACCATTTGAAACCATTTTTTTGTTTCATCAAGTTTTACTTCTTTCAAATATATACATGTATTTACATCAATTCATTTTCATTTTCTTAAATCTTCTTATATATATTACAACATTTTTTCGGCTAGTGTGCATACGTCCTAGTGAGTGTGCTATCACATGGATTTTAGAGATATAAAGAAATTCACCTCATTTGGCGCTCTAGTAGTTTTTTTCTTCACAACACTCACATGTTTTGGAGGCCCCAGGGCTGAGACTGCCTTGTCTCTGACTGTTGGACAGAGTGGTATCGTCCACCTGTTGTGACGTTTCGAGGGACACGCCCTCTTCCTCAGAAGTATACGACACACCTCTCCAAGGTATTTAAACCCTGTTGGCCGGAAGTTACCGTATTGTGCATAATATAAACTTAGCAAATGCATACTATAGCTAAATGTGTATATAAATTCAATCTACGATCTAAATGATGGCATAACATCAAGTATATAGGCGTCAAATATCAAAATGTGCAAATTTAACAATATGCATCGCTTACAATTGGAGTTTTCACTTAACCCAATTTTAAACATCAAAGCTGGTGAAAAATAAATTCTATATAAAATATTAAGTTGAGTGCATCTGTGATTTAAATTAATTGTGGATCGAACATTTTTATATATATCTCTACATTGTGCTGCTGTGATAGGCCCAAGCTGATTTATCCATTTTACTTGACTTATATGATTAAAGTTCTGATCTATGTCTGATCTCATCAAATGATAGATCCTAGACAATTTCAGAAGTGACGTCTCTAACCCTAAAATTTCAGAACAATAACCACCTTCGTGTATCGTGAACTTATCGTGATATATTTCTTTCCTAAATGCATGTGCTAGTTGACAATACCTAAAATAATCTTTCTCCTCCAAAATCCCCTTCGTGGACCAAAACTGAAAGGAGGGTAACCCCCCCTGTACCCCCAGATGCTCCAAAGAGTGAATCCCTTTCCTCTTCCAAAATCCGACATCTTCCATTTTATATAGTTCTAAAAAGTTACGATTGCCCCATAACGGGGTGAATTTAAAACCCCCATTAATCCCATGCAACCTCTTAAAGTCTCTCCAGGTGTTTTCCAATAATACTGCCAGTGGAAATATTTTACTAGCACAGCCTTTCAATATACCTGACTCCAATAGGGCGAGAATAGACATAAATCTATGCCCCACCCGGTCACTGATCACCTGAAATAATGTGGAGCATTTATTTTCAAGGATATACTGAATCTGTGCCGACAGAAAATAGTGGTACAAGGAGGGGATTGACAGACCACCCCTCTCCTTGTTAACCATTAATGTTTCCTGTTTGATGCGTACCCTTTTCCTCCCCCATAGTAATTTATTTATGATCGCCCGAATAAAACCAAACCATTTCCTACCAATCCAACAGGGAGAGTTGCATAGTACGTATAACATTTGAGGCAGCAAAATACTCTTTGTGAGGACAACTCTCTCAGCTCGATTTAATGGCAGCGTATTCCATGTATTCACCTTATTTTTCAATTTTGCTAATAGCGGGGCCAAATTCAAAGATATATAATCAGCTACGTTTGATGTAATCTTTAACCCCAAATATTCACATGAAGATGAAATCTTTAGATCCGCCTGGATCAAATTAAGCCGAGAATCGCTATCGAGTGGGACCACAATAGATTTGTGAGTATTGATCTGAAAACCTCCCAAACTGCCTAATCACCTTCAGGGCTTTTGGAACAGATGTATTAGAGTCCTTTAGGCAGAGCAAGACATCGTCGGCATACAACATTATCTTATCTGTAGGAATGTTTACATATTTCAAAAAATGTTTACATATTGTTAAGTTTGCACATTTAGATATTTGACGTCTACATACTTAATGTCATGCTACCATTTAGATCGTAGATTGAATTTGTATACACATTGAAGGCAGTGATAGCGAACAAATAAAAACTCGATTACTCAGAAGAGAAGTCTATTGGATTAACCGTTTGGAATCTCTAAGTCTTAAAGGTCTAAATGAGGATTGTATCTATAAAGTATTTCTATAATAACATATAACAGGGTAATGTAATATATCGAGAAAAAATATATCGAAAAAATTACGTTTACACATGTTAAAAAAAGTTTTAAAAAATGTTTACACATTTGAAAAAATGTTTACATATTGTTAAGTTTGCACATTTTGATATTTGACGTCTATATACTTAATGTTATGCCACCATTTAGATCGTAGATTGAATTTATATACACATTTAGTTATTGTATGCATTTGCTAAGTTTTCCATCCATCCTTTTCTGAGGTCCCAGTGTTTGGCCAACCCACCAAAGCCTTCCCTTGCAGAGAGCCTTGGTCCCCTTGAAAAATGGCTCGAGTCTCCCATTGACTTCAATGGGTTCTTATCGAACGACACTCGGCATCGGGAAAGTTTGTCTCAATAACGAGTCACCCCCCCGTCATTTAGTGTCGCCTCATCTCTACCCGAAACCTTAGAGAGCCTCCGCCGAAGCATCCGCCGAAATGCTTTTGCAGATTGGAGGAGGGGTAAGATTCTATATGGATTCCTCTTAGGTCTTATTTTACAAGATGGGAAATTCTAATTCTGATAGCCAGAAATATATAGTCATGCTGGGCGACAAAGTGGAGGCAAAATGTTTGTTTTAATATTCAATGAAGACGTCTCCCAAGCCCTTTTTGGCAAGGCATCATATTTACGATCAAGGGGGTCTTCACTTTGGGCACTATCTTCCAATGGGAGATCGTTTTTTTTACTACCTTAGCGACCTTGCATGTCAACTTTAGGTATTTTTTCGTCCCATAATACATTATTCCTCAAATTGTAATCTGTTTTGGAATTCTTTAGGGACGCGAAAATCCTTTTTCTGTTTCCCTTCCATTCTCCTAACCTCAATCTTTTAACGTGTCAACTACTGGAAAGAATCTTTTTCTTCTATATTTTCGTCTCCCCCAAAGAGGTCATCCCTGAACGGAAGTGGTCTCTGACACTCTCTATTCTAATGTGTTTTCTTTTTCTCAGGTTTTTTAGGTCTTCGGACCAATAAAGTATTTTGTGTGCCCCTGATCCTTGGAATGTCCTCCCTCTAATTCTTCTCCAGTCTTGCATTCAAGAACCGGAAGGAAAATCTGATCCTGATCAAAGAGGACACTAATATATCTAAAGCTTTTTTCCTAGTGTTCGGTAAGTGGGCAGCATAGAGAGAGATATACCTCCTCCTTTATTGCGGATCGATTTCATCCATTAAGGACGATCTTTCCTCCTTAGTATTTTAGCTAGAAGACAGTCTGACATAGACTCTTTCTATAAATCCTCAGACAATTTAGAATTACAATGCACCTCTTTTAAGGGTTTTTTAAGGGGTTTATCTCTCTCTCTCTCTGTTCTTTCTCTTGTTCTTATTGCTCTTTCCCCTAGAGACAGTCAATTACGGTATGAAATGTATGAGTGAGAGAGAGAAGCGGTCACCCAGGGCCTTGTACTTATGGGTACCAGACCTTGAACAGTTGATGCTTCACAGCCATGTTGCTGGAGAGCACCAGAATCCACCCGAGATAGGGTTCACCAGGGACGCTATACAGTTGTGATCCTGGCGTGCCTGGAGATGCTCTTCCCTCCCCCCCCCTTCCGGTTTGACCGGAAGCGTCGGCTCCTGGACTTTGCCAGTCCTCCGGAGCCGGGGCCTTCGGGCCCGCCCCTTCTGACGTGCCCGGCGGCCCCTGGTGACGTGACTACTAGGATGACGCTACCGGCGCCTTCCGGTACGGGCGTCGATTCCGGAACCGTCCCTGAAGCGTGCGGCCCCACCTGCAATGATATCCGAGCCCTCTCTTTCTGCACAGGACCCTCCACCTTCCGCGTACTGCCGGCCCGTACTCCGACCGCCAGTCCCCTGACAGAAAAAGGCCCCATCTGGCAGGTACCAACCCGGAAACCAGCCAATTCTTCTTCTTTCCCCCCCTTATCCTTCCCCGCTTCGTCTCCCTGTACCTCCCCTTGATTTTCCTACTTTCTTGTTTTGTTTGTATTATGTTTTTTTTTTTTTCCCCTCCACTTGGTTGGTGGAGCGAACTATTAGCAAAAAGATAAAAGTAAAAAGGTAAAAAATTGAAAGGTTTTCTTGTGTCTCCATAAGGAGACTCCTCTGCATTCCTATATCCTTAGGTACAGGAAGAACACTGTGTTGGGTGCTAGTGAGGACTTTTAATCTCTTGCACTTCCTACTTCCTGTCCCTACAGGATTAGGACATCCTCAGGTGGGGGACGTCATGGATTTGTTGGAAAGGAGGGTTTTGGTTTTCCATTTAACACCCTTGGAAAACTTATTTGCAATCCTCCTAAACAGACATCTTCAGAACGCGCAACAAGGTGGCTGTGCACACTCATCCACGAAGCCGTGTGACTCTGGCAAAGACCAGGGTCACTTAGATGTTCGGTCCCCGGGCTTGCAGCTATACCTTCATCCCCCGTTGTTGGCCCCGGTGTCCACAGACTCTTGTCCCTAAGAGACTTTTTCTCCACACCCCGTGTGGTGACATGGGATTGTGGATCCTCTGCTGCCTCTGGTCCATCATGCGTCGCCATCTTACTGCTGATGGGGGATGTTTTAATGTTATATTATGGGCGACTTTTCGCTTGATATTACTTGATTCCCTGGCATGGTTTCCATACGTCTATAATGTATCTCTTCCTATATACGGGCTGCTATACAGGAAGTAGTAAGAGTTGCATCATCATTCCTGTGGACTGGTTTCCTGGTTTATAATTTTTACATGTATAAAGATAAAGTTTACTTTGGGCGTTTTTCGTTCTCATTTTTGGTTTTTGATCTTTTGTTTGGATGGTAATGTCGATATATCTTTCTCTTCTCTGCCCCGTGGTGTCCAGTAAAGGTGTTTGTGTATTCCTCGGTCTGTATTTTCACCACCATACTATCTTACTTATTCCTGTTAGTTAAAGAACCATGTCACTTCATTTCTCTTTTTGTTTGCCAATACCTTCCAAAAACCAAACCCCCACAAGCAACAAGTGTATGCCTCCCCCCCCCCCCCCCCCTATCAGCACCTGGGGGGGGGGGGCGTTCGGCTCCTCTCCCCAGATGATAGATATGAGATAGATATTATCACAATGTAATATATTATGTGGATACTCCTACAAGATGCCACAACTGTATACATGAAAGTGATGAATGGCCGAATGATGATAGAGACCGATGTCCTCCCCAAAGTAACAGAATTCATCTCTTCCGAATGACCCGATGGCTTCTAGTATTCTCCTGTCTCTCGCTCGTTTCGATGTCTTGTCCCCGCTTCATATTCACAATCTTTAATTCCTACGTGAACTCTATTGTTAAAGCTAATAACCGGAACCTGATTTCCCACCTCCCCTGTTCTCCATCTTCCTCAGCTTCCTCTCTGGTCGTCTTGTTTCTCTTGGTCTCCCAGTGATGTCCTTTAGATTACGTTAAACCAGTTTTTGGAGTCTTCTTCTCCGTTGCCGTCTCTTGCTCACTTCCTCGCCAAACTGTGATGGTTTTGTGTTGCTTTTAAAGTCCACCAGGCCGGGAAGGCCCTGGAGAGATGGCTGAGTTTGAGCAATGTCCGCTACACCATAGTTGTGTGTTCCTCCATAAAAGTGTCATCTTCTGTGTTTCTGGTTGTCTATTTCCTCCCCCATTCCAGCCCTGGAAACTCAGTCTTCTCCTGGGAAGATCATCATTCAGTGTAATAGGTGGTCGCAGATATCTGCTTCTACTCTGTTGGATTATATGGGGCTTCCTGGCAGCCGGCAGCTTTCTTTTGTTTCATGGTGAGGACATTACCGGACGTTTTTAAATGATGCAAGTTACTCACCTGTCAGGCATAGCTTCTGTTCTGCAGTGTCCTGGATCTCCATGATCCCGCTTATCGAGCCCCGAGGGAATACATGGGTGGTCTGTTAGATATATTTGCAAATGTCTCCAGTGCCTGGACTTCTTAGGTTGTGTGTTTTTTCCCTAAATGTTTATCATTTTATTTAGATCTGAAATGAACACAAAAACTGATCTGCGGAGATAAAGGAAATAATAGTGATTAATTCTGCAGATAATATAATAAAACTATATTATCATTAAATAAAGCTTCTCGTGCAGTTTGGAGTGCAAATGACTTAATATGTGAATTATTATTCCATATTCTGCCTCCTAATTTCTGTATACTTATTGGTCTTGTATGTGCACCTTTGATGTTTTCAGACTTGTGCAGGGTCACTCGAGACCAAGGGTTCAACTTACGGATCCTTTATGTACAGATATGGCAATGGGCAACAATCAGCAGGATACAATTCACCTGATAAAGGTTTCCTGGTTGTGATGGGTTTCGGTAAATGTTGCTCTCCTCAGAGGCTGGAGAATGAGTTGGCTGCTATGAAGAGTTCTCCAAGACAGGCTATGGTAGTAGCTCAGAACCCTGCAGGCTTAGTTGTAGGCGTGTTTTGGGGACAGTGCCTCGACCATGGTGCTCATCTTCCTCTTAGGCAAAAAACTCACAGAAACAACCCAGAACTTTCCATGCCGCAAGGGGTTCTAAATCCCATTGTGGAGTGGAAGCTCCATGACCCAACACCATATCTCTGTAAAAGATATGAATAACATTCATTTGATTTGGTCTCATTTGTAACATTCCTTCCCGGGCAATATTAACCTCACGGCATTGACTGCTTTAGACACTGGTAGGCTCATTGAGGAGATCAGTCTCATGATGTCCCATTTATCTCTTAGGAGTTTTATTATTTGTAACACAGAAACTTAGGCTAGAGGGTGTTACTACAACATCACGTTTCTGGTTTCTGATCACTTTCTTGTTCTATATTGTTCTTAAATAATGATATGGTACACTCACCCGGCCATTTATTAGGTACAACGTGTCCAACTGCTCGTTAACACTTAATTCTAATCAGCCAATCACATGGCGGCAGTGCATTTAGGCATGTAGACCCTGGTCAAGACAATCTCCTGCAGTTCAACCGAGCATCAGTATGGGAAAAAGGATTTGTGGCCTGTGAACGTGGCATGGTTGTTGGTGCCAGAAGGGCTGGTCTGAGTATTTCAGAACTGCTGATCTCCTGGGATTTTTCACCACTAACCATCTCTAGGGTTACAGAGAATGGTCCAAAAAGAAAAACAATCCAGTACGGCAGTTCTGTGGGCGGAAATGCCTTGTTGATGCCGAGGTCAGAGGAGAATGGGCTAGACTGGTTCGACGCTGATAGTAAAGGCAAACAGTGACTCAAATCGCCACCCTTACACCAAGGTAGGCAGAAAGCATCTTGAAGCACAGTACGTCGACTTTGAGGCAGATGGGCTACAGCAGCAGAAGACCACACCCGGGTGCTACGAAACAGGAAACTGAGGCTACAAATTTGACAAGCTCATCGAAATTGGGACGTATTAATATTGGAAAAACGTTGCATGGTCTGATGATCCTCGGTTTCTGCTGCGACATTCGGATTGGTAGGGTCAGAATTTGGCGTCAATACATGAAAGCATGATCCATCCTGCCTTGTACTAACGGTCAGGCTGGTGGTGGTGGTTGTCATGTGTGGGGATATTTTCTTCTTGGCACTCTTTGGGCCCCTTGGTACCAATTGAGCATCGTTGCAACGCCAACGCCTACCTCGATATTGTTTGCTGACCTGTCCATCCCTTTAGAGCACAATGTCCCCTGTACCTCTGATGGCTACTTTCAGCATGGGATAATGCGCCATGTCATAAAAGCTGGAACATCTCGACTGGTTTCTTGAACATGACAATGAGGTCACTGTACCAAATGGGCCTCCACTGACCAGATCTCAACCAATAGAGGCATCTTTGGATGTGGTGGAACGGAGATTGGGCATCATGATGTCAATGCCGACAAACTCTCTGTCAAACTGTGTGATGCCATCATGTCAATATGGAGCAAAACTTGAGGAGCTTCCATGCACCGTTGCGTATCTATGCCACGAAGATTGAGGGCAGTTCTGAATGCCAAAGGGGGTCCAACCCGTCCTATCAGCATGGTGTCACCTAATAAAGTGGCCGGTGAGTGTATAGGTGTTATTGGCAGAGTGCCAGGACCTAAGACTGCATCGCCATCTATCCAGGCCATGTTGTGTCTTTGGTGTAAAGGAATGCTGCAGTTATTTTATAAACACAATAAGTAGAAAGTGTACAATTTTCGTGTTAATTTCGTTCACAGCTGACTTTTTCAGCAGAAACCCATTATCAGCACTAATCTATGGCTCCCCCCCTCGTGTGTCTCCTATAGAGAACCTATTACTGCAGTGCGCCAGATCGGCCTCTCCATTTCTGCAGCCTAAGGTCTGGTGGTAGAATGTTAATTCAGGTAAATATGGTTCTGGTGGTACTTGCTCTCCACTTGATGGATATTCTGTATAGAACATACCCATTTGGAAATTTAGAAGGTTCTGGGTTCATTCAGATACTAGACCTCAACTAGGGCCTCAAGTCTAAGGTGGATGAAGTGTCCTTCCACTAGTGGTCAAGATGTGTAATGAATGGTATTAATATCTTTGTGTAAAACATACGTTCATTCTAGGACTTCTGTCACGTATTTGATAATAGATACAGAGGTATTTAGTGATTCTTAGGTTAGGGCTTCGGGGGATCGCCTGGTCCCCAAATAAACGCATCTATGAATATCCCTATAAAGCAAACCATTTTTTGTTCATCAAGTTTTACTTCTTTCAAATTATACAGTATTTACACAACTCATTCTTCATTTTCTTAAAATCTTCTATATTACGACATTTTTTCGGCTAGTGTACGTACGTCCTAGTGAGTGTGCTATCACATGGATTTTAGAGATATAAAGAAATTCCCCTCATTGGGCGTTCTAGTAGTTTTTTCTTCACAACACTCACATGTTTGGAGGGCCCCAGGGCTGAGACTGCCTTGTCTCTGACTGTTGGACAGAGTGGTATCGCCACCTGCTGTGTACGTTTCGAGGACACCCCCCCCTTCCTCAACGTATACGAACACACTCTCCAAGGTATTATAAACCCTGTTGTCGCGGATTTACCGTATTGTCATAAATAGCTTAGCAATGCATACCCTAGAGAAGGATAACTCACGCCCTCAACGTTAGTAGACCCCCCCGGTATTGAATAAGCGTTGGAAATCTGCTCAGGGGTCAACTCGTCCCCAGGGCTCGGGGGCCTACTTCACAAACAAGGGGTAGGGAGACGGAGGAGGAGAGTGGAATAGGATAACGTCGGACGAGGGAAAATCTAAGATGCCTTTCCGGGAAACTCCCTGCCCCCAAAATAGTGAGAGGTGGAGGGAGCCTCCTGGGCGCACCATATTGGAGCGGCGAAAGCCAGGGGGGCTAGAAGCGTGCCTGAGAGAAACGAATGGTGGAACCAACTTAGCGGCTGAGGATGAGCGCTCATGGCGTTTTGCCGTGTGAATAAGACGATCGTGCAAGGAGGTGGTGGTGGCCAAGCGGGCGCGCCATTGAGCCAGGAGGCGAACGGGCGTGGAGTGAGCGAAGGGGGTGAAAGACCGGGGGTTGCTCGTCCGCAGGGGGGGCGGAACGGCTGAGGAGGCGGCGAGCCAGAAGGGTAGAAAAGCGAGAGTCTGGAGGGGGATAGCTCTCTGCTCCCTCGCCCTATCCTCCAAGATGATAGGGATCCGGGTCCTAGCTCCAAAGACTCCGGGGAGGAAAGGGACGGATCTCTCTCGCAACAATCACAGGGGGGAGGCTTCGGGGAGTCAACAAGGGAGAAACTCATGAAGGCGGAGTGTGGTAGCTTTCTCTCCTTACTAGTGAAACACAGTAGGACTTCCTCCGTGCTAGACAGGGGGGGGGGGTGGGCCCTCCTACATTCGGATAGGGGAGAGGTGTGCTCAGGAGGGGCTCAAGCGGGGTGAGGCGCAGAGTGGAGGGGGCAAGACGGCGATCGTGGAATGGAGGAAGCTGAGGTTGCAGGGGAAAGGCGGGAGGGTGCGTCCGTTAGCAAGGATGGTGCGAAAGCGGGGGGGCCATCCAAACGGGACAGGCTAGTGCGAGTATCGAGAGCTCACTTCACTGCCGGCCGGCGGGGCAGTCTAGGATGGTGAGTCATTATTCGGCTCATCTCTCTAAAAGGCTAGGGTCTCCACTTCCCCCCTGCTACGAGAGTTGGGAGTCTCGTTTCTCCCCTCCCCTCGTCCTCGGGACATCCTACGCCCTCTGGCTCCTCTCCATCCTTTAAATGGTGTATCATACAATCAATCTGCATCTACAATGAGGATAACCATTAATATGTAGCGTCAAATATCAAAATGTAAATAACCAACGAGATAATTGTTAACATGTTAAAGAAACATTTTTAAGGTTTAACAGTGGTAAACCGTCATTTTTTCGATATCTTTTTTTTCATATTTTTCGATATATTACCATTACCCTTGTGATATGGATTATAGAAATACTCTTATAGTACTATCTCATTTCAGAACCTTAAGACTTGAGATAAAACGCTTATCCAATAGATTTTCTTCTGAGTAATCGAGTTTTTATTTGTTACATCTCACTGCCTTAATGTGTATCAAAATTCAATCTACGATCTAATGGTGGCATACATTAGATGAGACGTCAAATATCAAAATGTCAAATGAACAATCAGTGTAAAACATTTTTTGAAATATGTAAACATTTTTTTAACGTTTTTTTTTTTTTACATGTGTAAACGTCATTTTTTTCGATATATTACATTACCCTATTATATGTTATTATAGAAATACTTTATAGTTACAATCCTCATTTAGACCTTTAGGACTTGGAGATTCCAAACGGTTAATCCAATAGACTTCTCTTCTGAGTAATCGAGTTTTTATTTGTTCGCTATCACTGCCTTCCACTTCTTCGATAATCATCCATCTAAGATCTGACACTTGATGGCCTCTTTCTACAAAATGTCTTGCTACTGTCGTCTCTCCATATTTTTTATTACTACTCTTGTCCTCTTTTTTTATTGTTCCTGTTTTTAAATGTGTTCTTATGGCACTCTTGTGTTCGTTTAACCTGATTCTGATGCTTCTAGATGTCTGTCCTATGTATATTTTCCCACATGGGCATTTCAACATGTATATGACATTTTTACTGTTGCAGGAGTGCCAACCTTTTATTGGAATGGGTGTACCTTGAGTAGGATGGTATAATATGTCGCCCTTTATAATGGAATTACAGTTTTGACATGATAAACATGCAAATGTACCTTTGTGTTGTGCTTTAAGGAACGATTGTTTTTTAGATTTATTGGAGTTCTTTTCTACATCTGCTCTGATTAGATAATTCGCTAATGATTTTCCTTTCCTGTAGACAAAACGTGGTTTGTTCTTGAATATTTTACCATAATTGGGGTCACATTGGAGTATATCCCAATGTTTCAATATTGTATTCTGAATTATTCTTGAATGTTTGTCATATGTGGAGATAAACGTCAAATTGTCTCTATCTGTATTATTGATGGGATTTCTTTTAGTTCTTAATTCTTTCCAATTTTTTTGTGCTACTGTATTACCTACTTGTATAATATCACTCTTCTTGTACCCTTTCTCTACGAATTTTCTTATCATTTTTACTTTATTAATTTCGTATTCTTCATCAGTGTTACATATCCTGCGGGCTCTAGTAAATTGTCCCTTTGGGATCCCTTTGAAGGTATTTGGATGATGGAAACTTGATCTCGATAAGAGATTGTTTTTGTCTGTAGGTTTGGAATATAATGTGGTAACTAAGGTATTGTTTTTTCTATTAATTTCTACATCTAAAAAATGAATTTTATCGGTGTGATATTCAACTGAAAATTCAATGAGTGTATGAATTTTATTGATCTCAGTAACCCATTCTGTAAGCTCTGTGTCGCTACCCCCCCAGGCAACAAAGACATCGTCCACATAGCGAAGCCAGAGGACGACGTGTTGGCTAAGGGGGTTCTACACAGATCTAGACAGTGCGACAGTAGCAAAGACATTTTGTAGAAAGAGGCCATCAAGTGTCCAGTCTAGATTGAATGATTATCGAAGATGTGGAAGTGCAGTGATAGCAACAATAATAAACTCTATTACTCAGAAGATAAGTCTATTGGATTAACCTTTGGAATCCTAATCCTAAGGTCTAAATGAGATTGTAACTATAAGTATTTCTATATAACATATAACAGGTAATTTATAATATTGAAAAAAATGACGATTTACACATGTAAAAAAAAAACGTTAAAAAATTTGTACATATTTGAAAATTTTACATATTGTTAAGTTTAGCACTTGATATTTGACTCTACTACTTAATGTCTGCTACCATTTAGATCGTAATTGAATTTGTATACACACTTGAAGGCTGAAGGAACAATAAAAACTCGATTACTCAGAAGAAAGTCTATTGGAAAGACCGTTTGGAATCTCTAAGTCTTAAAGGTCTAAATGAGGATTGTAATCTATAAAGTTTTTCTATAATAACATATAACAGGGTAATGTAATATCGAGAAAATATACGAAAAAATGACGTTTACACCTGTTAAAAAATTTAACAAATTTTTACAACAAAAAAATGTTTACACTTTTGAAAAAATGTTTACATATTGTTAAATTTGCACATTTTGATATTTGACGTCTATATACCTAATGTTATACCACCATTTAGATCGTAGATTGAATTTGTATATACATTTAGTTATTGTATGCATTTGCTAAGTTTATATTATGCACAATACGGTAACTTCCGGCCAACAGGGTTTAAATACCTTGGAGAGGTGTGTCGTATACGTCTGAGGAAGGGGGCGTGTCCCTCGAAACGTCACAGCAGGTGGACGATACCACTCTGTCCAACAGTCAGAGACAAGGCAGTCTCAGCCCTGGGGCCTCCAAACATGTGAGTGTTGCGAAGAAAAAAACTACTAGAACGCCAAATGAGGTGAATTTCTTTATATCTCTAAAATTCATGTGATAGCACACTCACTAGGACGTATGCACACTAGCCGAAAAAATGTTGTAATATATAAGAAGATTTAAGAAAATGAAAATGAATTGATGTAAATACATGTATATATTTGAAAGAAGTAAAACTTGATGAAACAAAAAAATGGTTTCAAATGGTTGATTTATAGGGCACTATTCATAGATGAGTTTATTTGGTGGACCAGGAGATCCCCGAAGCCCTAGACCTAAGAATCACTAAAATACCTCTGTATCTTATTATCAAATACGTCTGCCCTAAGGCAGGAGAATACTCACAAATAAGGTTCTACATACGTCTCTATATGCGAGTGACGAGATTTCATTGCGTCCCATATACTATAATATAATATATACTATAATAGTCTAAATTTCTTTATGAATTTAGTGCAGTGTATTCAGACAATGTAGCCTGGAAGTCAATTCTCGAAATAAAACAGATTTTTAAGAAAAGAACTCATTATTTCTCTTCTTCAGACTTGATACAACTACAACTGAATGCATTGAAGTTTCCCTTTAATCATTTCATATACCTATGTGCATTATATGAAACATACTGTCCCCATGTATATCACCCCTGTACCTTCCTATGCATCCCTAATCGCTATGGGGGGCATTTCTGTTACAATTATATTTGCAGCTATACCACACACATGCCATGTAGGTGTGGAAGGGCTCGGCCACCACCGGAGTGCTAAAGCCTGCGACATTCGGAGCCGGCATAGTTTTGCCCGGCAGCGCATTATCCACCATGACAAGGGGGTGTCGCCTTTATCATACGCCAGCGCACGAGCACTGGCACCAGGGCCGGCGCTATGGGTAGGCAAAGGTGGCAATTGCCCAGGGCCCCAGGGAGAAAGGGGAGAATCTCTTCTTTCAAATGAATCTTGAATTTTGTTTCTAGGTGCTATGGATCCAGAGATATTCACGTTTAAAGTGAGAATATCAGGTGCCATTTTTATATATAAATATCACTTCCGACGGCAGTTTAACAGTTAATATCTCCGTTTTTCTACATTTTAGAAACACAAATTTAGATTCATATAAAAGAGGAGACTCTCTTCTTTCATAGGAAAAAAGAAGTAAGGTTCTATGAGTCACAGAGCCAGAGATACAGCCCCCTGAAGTGTCTCCCCCATCTCCAGATTCTTAGCCATCAGGCTGCAGGGAGCATTTGCTGCACACAGGAGCTGCTGCACCTCACAGATAATGGAAATATTCACTTTATATGTTACTACATTTTGAGAAGGAATAATATCAACTAATAGTCATGGTTTTAACCCTTCTCTATGCAAATCTAAGAACACACTTTGGGCCACATGTATCAATCTTTTTTTTCTGTTGTTTTTGCGCCTTTTCTTTCAGGCGCACCATTTTTTGTGCCATTTTTGCGACTAAATGTGACTAAATGCTAGCTGTGCAGCAAAAAATAACCAGCTTTCCCTCATTTATCCTAGCAATCCAGATGTTTTGACGGGCGCAAAAACACTCCAGCCCGGAGCTGGCGTTATCTGAGAAGAAAGCACTGAGCCCCTTTGCAGAACAGCTCATTTCTAGCAGAAAAGCTCATCCAGACACTGCAGACACTAGAACAGATCATACAGACATGAGATACTCTGCAAACACTAGTACAGATAATACAGTCATTAGATACTCTGCAGACAGGAGCTGGACGGGGTGAGGAGGAGGAAGAGAGTGGTTGTGTTCTGGGGACCAAGTTCATGTGGGAGGAATGTTTTATATGATGTTTCCCTCCTTTTCCTATGCTGATAACCCCTACGTTTGTATGGTGTACAACTATGTTTCGGGACAGTTTTCATAGGAGTCGGAGACTGCTGCGCTTCCTCTGCTCACAGTGATTGAGGTCATGTGACTGAGCTCTCATGCAGAGGTGTATTGTAATCAAGACATGAATGCCAGCAGACCGGATTGTGTGACTGCAGAGTCTCGTGCACAGAAGAGAGGTAAAGACTCCCTGTTCCCTATCAGTTCCTTCATCCCAGCTGGTATTCTACAGAATTTCTCTGTCTTTTTACAATATCCAAACAAAAGTCTTGTCACAAAGTGGAGAACCTGCCAGGCTGGTCACCATATAACATCCTGTATTGTAGTGTTTTAGAGTATTTAACCTGTAGGAAACTAAATGGATTTTAATGTAATTAGTTGACATAGAACACAGAGATGGGTGGTTGTCAAGTCTATTGTGCCTCAGCTTTGAGGCATAATAGACAGATATAATTGTCTCCGTCACTTACACCTCTAGTGAAAAGACTTTTTGTCACACTCTTAAGACAGAAAAAATGCCATAACTTTGGAAGAGAAAAGGACAAGCTCAGCACATAGTAGGAATGTCTGCTTGTTTTCAAAGAGGGGGAAATGCATATAAGGAATTTGGTAAACTTCACTATAACTAGATTAGCCAATGAGATCTTCTGTCCTATATATATTATATTATATATAATATATTATATATATATCTATATCCCAATAAAATACAGTAGGCATCGGACAGATGTTTCCATACCGTAACTGATGGTGAAAAGTTTAATGGAGGTGAATTTTAATCGTTCCTTTATTGTAGTGCCTAGAAGGTAAATGCAATTCATTTCTGATTTTTTCTTGCATAAATAAAATGCTGCTGCTAAACATCCATAAGTCGCCTCTTATATACAAAGTCCAAAGTCAAGTAAGAGAAGCATTTTTTCCGGTATTAAAGACAGGGGAATTCCCAGAATGGTTAATAATAGTGAAAGTTCATTCAGGTAGCAATTGTGATAGGCCCTGCAAATAAATGAGAAGCTTGGTGGTTGATTTTTGTCTGATAGACTGTGAGTAGGGCAGTGCAAGGATGAATGGGTTGCACTCTGCGGAGAAGTCCGGGAGACAGTGCGAGTATTCAATTAATTGAAGAATAAGTAGCGAAGACCATTAGTCTACACTAGTCTAACGAAGGAATCAGAGTGACACTCAGTGTTTTAGAGTTTTAATTGTAGTAAAACAAATTGGAATTCTAAAATGTTTTTAGGTGCATCCAGCAGAGATTGATATATGGTGCAAGGACGGTTGGAGTTCAGGACAACCTCAAGAGAGGCGCCTGCTGCTACGGGGTTAGGTGACATCAAGACAGAAATGGAGAGAGATCAGGGTTAGGTTTGTCCCGTAGACAAGTGAAAGACCAGAAGCACTACAGTCGGGCATGTAAGAAATCTTTTACATGATCGATAACAAAGTGCAATGTTGGCATCGAAAATATACGACGTATGAGGTGCTATTGCTGTATAAAGGACTCCCAACGGGCGTTATACCCCTTCACACGAGTGGGTTGTGTACCTTTTACATTACCTGATAAACACCCACTGCTAACACTGCTGCCCCACTGATTTGCGAGTATTTACTCTTCTTGATGCGCAGGCGGACCACTGCAGATTAAAGACAACCGCATAGGCGTGCCTACTTTGTTCATTTGTTTGCTCCCTGGACGTCATGAGGAGTGGCGATCATGCATGACAACTTTGGTCTCGTCAGGCCAGGCTGCAATGGCTTCGAAATCCATACATAGCAGTGGCTCATTTAATGAATACTATATACCAAAGTGCATATAGAACGATAGGACCCGAAAAAAATTCTAACTCACCCCCTGTCTCTTGACACAGTAAAATCACAAACATGTTAGAAATGACCGAAGCTTGTAAATTAAAACATTTATTGGCGGTGGTAACCCCAGAATGGAAAATTGCACCCAAATGTTCCAAATAATGGTTGCCCAAAAATGTCGTAGCACCAGAAGATAAACCTATTAACATTGATATGAACTGTCATACCAAACCAAAAAAATAACAGTAGATGTATCATTTGGAAGCACAACATGTGAAAGTATGTAAAGACGAGCCCAAAAGAAAGTGATGCAATGCTTGTTTGCCAATTTCACCACATGGCTAATAAATAACGTCACTGAGAAGTAAATTTGTTAGGCCAAGAAATAGGCCTCACCCGACGATCTATGTAAACAAAAAAAAAAAAATTAGTTATGGATTTTAAAAAAGGTGGAGGCGAAAAATGAACAAAAAAAAAATCTGCAACTCCTTAAGTGGTTTAACCAACACGTTCGGAGGTGCCTACGGGCCCTTTTCTATAAAATAAATATGAAATTTATAGCATTATGTTGAATTTCTGGAGAAATTGAGCTAGAGGTTTATTATGTTTTTCCATATATAAATGAAAACATTTTTTTCCCTAAATTGGTATGTTCATGACGGCGCTATGGTAGGCAAAGTGGCAATTGACCACGGCCCCCCAGGGAAAGGGGAGAATCTCTTCCTTTCAAATGAATCTTGGAATTTTTGTTTCTTTTAGTGCTATGATCCAGAGATATTCAGTTTAAAGTGAGAATATACAGGTCCATTTTTATTATAAATTCACTTCCGACGGCAGTTTAACCAGTTAACTATATCCGTGTTTCTACATTTGAAACACAAATTGTAGTTCATATAACAAGGAGACTCTTTTCTTCATTGGAAAAAGACAGTCAGGTTTATGGATCACAGAACCAAGATACGTCCCCCTGAACAGGTCCCCCCCTCCCAAAGATTCTTAGCCATCAGATGCTCAGGGGAGAATAGTCTGCACACAGGAGCTCTGCACTCACAGCAATGGAACTCATTCACTTTATATGTTATCTACATTTTGGAGAGGGTAATCCAACTAATATTCAGTTTTTTAACCCTTCTCTATGCAAATCTAAGAAACCACTTGGGCCACATGTTCAATCGTTTTTTTTTTCTGTTGTTTTTGCGCCTTTTCATTCAGGCGCATTTTTGCGACTAAATGCGACTAAATGCTAGCTGCGCAGCAAATAATAACCAGCTTTCCCTCATTTATCCTAGCAATACAGATGTTTTGATGCGCCTAATCATATTCATCACTTGCAACTTTTCATTTAGGCGCAAAAACGGGCGCAAAAACACTCCAGCCCGGAGCTGGCGTTAACTGAGAAGAAAGCACTGAGCCCCTTTGCAGAACAGCTCATTTCTAGCAGAAAAGCTCACCCAGACACTGCAGACACTAGAACAGATCATACAGACATGAGATACTCTGCAGACAGGAGCTGCAGACTCTATTTACAGTTCATCACCTTCTATTTACAAAACATTCTGCAAAACGCTGAGCTCACAGCAAGAGAGAAGAGAACCTAACAGAATGTTGCACATAGTACAGACAAGTGTCCCCCATGTAATTCTGCACAGTATCACCAGTGTGTCTGAGGGGGATACTGTGCAGAATTACAGGGGTGCAGCAGAAGATCAGCACTGGGGGATCCCCTCCAGGAGAAGCCACTGCTGAGGAGGTCACTGGGTGCAGGGTGTCACACTGTGAGTGTTATCTTCATTCTGGGCTGTGGGAGAAGCAGAGGAGCTTGTAGCAGGATCACATGTAACTGCCCGAATCTAACAATACGCCAAAATTGCGCCTAAACTGTGTTAAAGTAAAGTGATTAATAAGAGGCAGGAAATTACCTTATCACAGATGGTTGTAGCTTGTGATAATTCTGGAAAACATTGCGCCAGAATTTAGGCACAACTACTACACCTAGGCGCACAAAAGTGATAAATGGGGCCCATTCTCTCTTATTCCCTTTTATTTTATGATAGTTTTTTTTGTTGGGAAAATTGACTGATACGATGAACATTCGATCCTCTTCGCCTAATGTGACTACACCGCGACCAGAACATGTCCATAAAGTTATATGTAACAACAAAAACACACACATGTTCTGGAATAAAGTTTGTATTTCCCATCATCCTCCATTATTTACACCTATGTTATGACATTCTCACTCTCATTCTTATGAAGCGCGGAGGGTTCTGTTATTGTGCGGCTAATACAATGGCGACATCTAAAAGTGACTTTTATTATCTCATTAGAGGGGTTTATGGATATATAGTTATTTATTTGAGTTACCATTGTGTAAGGAACAGACAATGATACATCTGTGTGAATTTTCTGCAGTTCCCTTTGCTGCATATTTTGGTGAATATATTGGTGTGGGGTATGTATGCTCTCCTCACATCTTACTGGTTTAGGAAAGTAGATTTTCTTTATATAAGTATCTGGATTTGTACATATTTTAGAGTAAATTTTGAATGTTAATTGCCAAATGCATCTCCTGGTTGTCTGCTTTCAAAATTCTATAGGTTTTATGGCGCCTTTACTTTTTATTCTGTTTTATTGATATATTTTGCAGGTTGTGACTGTCTAAAAATTTCTAGCTGAAAAGCAGATATCTAGTTATTACAGTTTTAGTGATATTATGTGGATTTATTCATGTGAACATATCAATAGGGCACATTTGTGAACTCTACAAATGTTCCAGATACATTTAGGAGATGTGAAGGTAAACATTTTCTGTTTGGATCAAATTTTTTGCCATCAAAGTCAAATTTTAAGTATTTTTTATAAAATGTTTCAATTTGAATCAAAATTGCATGAAGGCGCCTATGTCTATAAAATCTTTGATGCAATTTTGAAAATGGGGCAAGTGTCGGCTTTCAGAAAATATCGGTCCCTGTCCCCAATGGGCCTCACAGTCTAATCAACCTACCAGTAATTTTTTGGAGTGTAGGAGGAAACCGGAGGACCCGGAGGAAACCCACGCAGACACAGAGAGAACATACAAAATCTTTGCAGATGTTGACCAGCGCTGCAAGGCTGTAGTGCTAATCACGGAGCCACCATGCTGCCCATAAATCTCCCTATCATTTATCTATCTCCTATAAAATTCTCCCATATTACAGTTTGTTTTACCATACTAAAGGAGCCTCTTGCTGACTGTGACAGGTCATAAAATAGTTTTATTTTGGGGCCCCACTTTTAGTTTTGCCCAGGGCCCCACTTTGTCTAGAACCGGCCCTGGTAATGTTCAAAGGGTTTTTAGCATTCTTAGGGATAACACTTTATGATTTAAAGGACACCTGTCATCAGGTCTCTGCCACTAGTCCTGTCACCTCTACCTGTTGAAGCAGCTCACAAGGATCCCATCCCAGCCTTTATATAGTTATTTCATACATTATTCATCATCTATTCTTTATCATGTAAATGAGGCAGGTCACATGGTCAGAGGCAGTGATGTCACCCCTGTTACCCCTCCCCTCTCCTCCCCCTGCTCATGTCTGTGTGTAATGTATAGTAAAGCATGGCTGGTGTGTGCTGCATCTGCTGACATGCTGCATCCTCCTAATATACAGGTGAGAGACACAGACATCAGCTACACATGAATCTGACATGTTCTGCTGTAACATGGTTGCCTGGAGCTGCTGTATCTCTCCTATACACACACACAGACTGCAGGGGGCGTGGCCACCAGCACCAGGAAGCACTATATACAGGCTGTCAGTCATGCACTGGGGGTGTGGCTGTGCCTCCCACTCATGAATAGAGTGGACAGCTTGAATATGCTAATGCTTCATTGGACATTTCACAGGTCATTTGCATACAGCTTTAGGACCTCATTGCTTAGGTTTACAGGCATGTAGAGGGACAATGAAGGGATAGAGGCAATGTACTCTAATGGCAGTTTATGAAAATATATTTAGTTTAGGGGGGTTATTTTGCATGACGGGTTCTCTTTAAGGACGCATTTGATGGAATAGTGTTTTGAATGAACCATATTAACAATGTAATTATGTAACTGTTCACCAGGCATAGCACCTCAATGAGTTACAACATCAGATAACTTCACTTTCAAGTGTACAGCACTGTATGCTATAAACAATGAAGGTGCATGGGGTTCATCAAGGCCGCATGAAACAGACGCTGAGGAGTCTGGAGGTACAGGAGGTTCTTGTGATCAGTATAGATACTGACTGGATGACGAGCTCCCTCCAGAAGATAACGCCACTCTTCCAAGGCAAGTTTTATGGCCAGAAGCTGAGAGTAGTTCCTCTCTGTGGCTGAGAAGGTCTTAGAGAAGAAACCACATGTGAAGATTTGAACCTTTGGCCCTCTCTGGGTAAGAACGGCTCAAGCACCAACCGAGGAGGCGCCAACTTCAAGCACGAACGGTTTCTCAGTATTGGGCCGGGTGAGTGCAGGAGCAGAGGCAAAGGCAGACTCCAGCTTGGAGAAGGCTTCTTCAGCTGTAGGAGGCCAGAGTTTAGAATTGGCGTTCTTCTTGTTCAGCCCCACAATGGGAGACATGATGGAGGAAAAATGCGGTATGAACTGCTGGCAGTAATTAGCGAAGCCCAGTAATCTCTGGATAGCATGAAGTCCTACTGAGCAAGGCCAATGAAGTACCACAGACAACTTGGCAGGATCCATCTGTAGTCCCTTGTCAGAGATTATATATCCGTGAAATGGTAGACTCTTCTGGTGGAACTGGCACTTTTCAAGTTTGGCATATAGGCAATTAGAAGAGAACACAAGGATATTGTCCAAGTAGACAACTACACAAGTGTACAGCAGGTCTCTAAAGATGTCGTTAACAAATTATTGAAATACTGCAGGAGCATTGCACAGTCCAAAGGGCATGAGCAGATACTTTGAAGTGGCCGTCCCGAGTGATAAAGGTGGTCTTCCACACATCACCCTCACGGATACGGATAAGATTATATGCCCCGGAGGTCCAATTTAGAGAAGACATTGGCTCCTCGAAGACGGTCTAAGAGTTCCGTGATCAGGGGTAGCGGGTAATACTTCTTCATCATAACCTTATTAAGACCACAGTAGTCAATGAAGGGGTGGAGAGAACCATCTTTATTGGCCTCAAAGAAGAAACCAGCATCGGCAGAAGAAGAAGACTTGCGGATGAACCCTTTCTGCAAATTCTCCTTGATATAGGCCGACATCGATGCGGTTTTAGGCAATGACAGTGGGTACACCTGACCCCGTGGAGGAGATGTGCCTGGTATGTGTTTTTCACAAGAAGATTTGTTTTGTTTTTAAAGATTTGTGTCAGTGTTATTTCACACTACCAGTTTTACAAGTATTTGTATCACTGTTAACTTACACTATCACTCTTAGACCTATTTTCATTATACAGTACTACATTGTAGTGCCATTGTTATTATTTCACCGATACTACAGGTTTGTTAAAATGAGAAAAGCAGGAATTAAGGGACAGGGACATGGCCATTGTGGTGCAGCTGGTGGTTGTAATGCAGGTGGTGTCAGTGGAAGAGGGGGTGTTTCCTCTCTGGCTGAGTCAAGTTTCTCTGGTGCGTGTAGGTGCCAGATTGTGAAATGTATACTGGTAAGCCACAATAGGCACATAAAGTTGAGGCATTGGTGATTTACATGGTAGACTCATGGTGCCTCAATATCCATGAGATTATCTTCGATAATCTTACCCTCTGTTGAAAGTGCCCATCCAATTGCCCCTGAACCAGACAAGGAGATGCAAGTTTCCCAAGACCTTATTGAAGAAAGAGGGTGTGGACTGAGGACCATAAGAAAACATATACGATAATGACAATGAAATCCAACTGTCATCTGCTGTGATTTTCTTCAATATGCAGACAGAGAAGGAGGGCAGCGATGAGGGATAAACAGTAGAAAAAGCGAGGGGTGATGCTGAAGTCCTACATGGGTGGAAGACAGTGATAGTGCATACGATGAGGTGGTGGACAGGAACCCACAGGCAGCCAGGAGAACAAGCGGGACCTAGGAGACGGGGACGTGCATGGGCCATGGAAGCGGATCCGGAACGGGGGCAGGTGAGTGGGACTGGCTCTGTGCCTGCGGGCAGCGAGGAGAATGGGTGAGCCTGCGACCCATGATATGGGTCATGGAAACACCCGTGACATCTACTTTGAGGTGGGGAACTTCACTTATATTAAAGAGTCACTACATAGATGATTGGCTGTCTCATCATGACATGGTGATCGCAAAGGCATATAGCACTATAGCATCATTTCCCCATAGTCCATATATGGATGTGATAGTTCCGATCATGCTCAGTGGATCTTGGACATTGGTAGCAGTACTTCTCTGTAATTTCCAGGAACTAGCTTTGTACAAGGCACTTCACAGTGCCTAGGCGCAGCATCCTGCCCATTGCCATGTTGTTGCCTGTTAATGCCCAGCGTGCCCAAGGATCCAGAAAACAAAAGTCATCCCACGGGCTGTCTGTGGCATGGCATTATTTCTCCCAGCGTGCAGAAGAAATATGTGTAATTTGCACACTGTGCAACTTGTCCATAAAGTATGGCCAAAGCCTTAACAATCTTAGCACCTCATGTATGACCAGGCACCTGCAAACTAAACATGAGCTGCAGTGGATGAGACACCAAAAAGCCTGCAGACACCTGAGGCTCCCTCTGCTGCTTCAGTTGGCACAGCCTGTACCAACGCCTCCTGATTGACAAGGCCACCTGTCTCTCGGCTAAGGGAGAATGTAACACCACCACTAGCAACACCATCGTCAGCATCACCAAGCTGGTCCACACTATCTGTTGAGCTTTCAATCCCCCAAATAATTAAACTAAGAGGAAGTTTAGCGCATCCCACTCCCCAGCTCTGGGCCTGAATAAGAGGATTTGCTGGACATTACTCCTTGCCTCCAGTTGCCTTCTCCTCTTCCACCCGATTCTTCCTCTCTTTCATCCAGTCAGTGCAGCGTTTGCACCTCTGGTTTTAGCAAAGCCATGGGGAAATGGTGAAACTCATTTGTCTGGGCGAAAGACCACACACCGCCTGGGAAATGTGGAATGCGTTCCAGGAGCAGACAGACAAGTGGCTGCTGCTGCTTGACCACAGCAAGGTGGTGTGCCTTATGAATGTGCTGATTCTGGCAGTACAAATGTTCCTGCCCAACTACACAGACCTGCTGCAGCTGCTGTGTAAAGTGCATGGTGAGTGTTCACATTTGCAGTTTTCAAACCCTGCTGCATCTCTACCTAACTATACTGCAGAGGAACTGGCCTGCCCACCTTATATGGGATGTACCAACCAGTTCCACTTGCGTATGCTGGAAAAGGTGGGTGAGTAGCAGCATGCAATTGTTGATTTCCAGCTCCAGAATGCTTGGTTGAGTCGAAGTAATGACCAACAGCACTTTACCAACAATGACTGGCCCACCATAAGGGTCGTTTGTTCTGTGCAACCAATATGGTCAGCGCCAGGCCGGGGCTGTCACTAATGCCTCAGTCTGTTGAGGCCCGGGCCCCCCGTCATGCATTGGCTGGCAAAATATGGAATTAGTTTTACCGGTAATTCGGCTTCCACTAATAACCATGACGGCCCCCACCTGGAGGATGCTCCTTATATCCTGTAGGGACAGGAAGTCACAAGAGTTTAAAAGGCTCCTCCCTAGCACCCCACACCAGTGTCTACCAAAGTACCACCTGGAAGGATGTAAGTGCATACACCTTTTGACCCATGACCAAGAAGGTAAGAAGGGAGGGAAATAATTAGGGGCCGTCATGGTTACTAGTGGAAACCGAATTACCAGCAAGACTAATTCCATATTTTCCACCACGTTCCCATGACAGCCCCCACCTGGAGACTTACCAGATTACCCATTATTTGGGAGGGACCACTGCCTGGAGAATCTTTCTGCCAAACATCAGATCACCCAGAGAGGCAATGTCCAAGTGGTAGTGCTTCGCGAATGTTGAGGAGCTTGACCACGTAGCTGCACGGCAGATCTGGTCTAGAGATCACCCTCTTTTTTCTGCCCATGAAGTTGCCATGGCTCTGGTGGAATGAGCTTTAATGCTTTCTGGTAGGGAAGCATTTGCTGACTTATAACAAAGCATGATGGTAGACTTAATCCATCTGGCTAAAGTTGCTTTAGAGGCTTTACTGCCTTTGTTTTTTCCCGCAAAATTTATTAATAGGTTAGAATCTTTTCTCCAACTTTCTGTAGCTTCTAGATACAGAAGCACAGTCCTTCTAACATTTAAGGTTTGCCATTTCTTTTCACAGTCTGTTTTAGGGTCTGGATAGAAAGAGGGAAGAATAATTTCTTGTTTGCGATGGAAGTCTGAGACCACTTTTGGGAGAAATAAGGGGTCTAGTTTAAGGACTATTCTATCCTCTAGGACTCTTAAGAAGGGATCTTTACATGAAAGGGCCTGAATTTCACCTAATCTATGAGCTGTAGTGATAGCTATAAGAAAGGCTGTTTTTAGTGTAAGGTTTTTTTATGTTATTTGACTCTAGGGGTTCAAAGGAGGGCCCTGTAAGATGGTTTAACACTAAGGAAAGATTGGTTTTTAATGTATGGTCTAATACGGGAACACCCCTTGATAAATCTTTTGACCCACTGGTGGTTGGCCAGGGAAAAATCAAGAAAAAGTGCAGCAATCTGGACCTTGAGTGTGCTCAGTCTAAGACCCAAGGAAAATCCCGACTGTAAGAAGTCTAACACCTGAGCTAAATTTGGGGTTCCCTGAGAGGGAGGACGGTCTCTGCACCAGGCATTCATTACAGGTTTTCTGCTTGCTTTCATGGTGCTGATTACTTCACTAGAGAGACCCTGGGCTTTTAAGAACGACCTCTCAGAATCCAAGCTGTCAGTTTTAACTTTTTTATGTTTTGATGATGTAATGGTCCCTGTGGGAGAAGGTTCTGACGGTAGGAAAGATGATAGGGATTTTCTATGGACAGTCTTTGAACAACCAGGAACCAGCTCCTTTTCAGCCACAACGGAGCAATGAGTATCAGTAAAACTTGTTCGGATCTTAGTTTCTGTAGCTTTTTTGGAATCAAAGATATATGGGGGGAGGCATAGACTAGACCTGTTCCCCCTGGCTGAGAGCATCTAGGCCTGATGGAGAGCCCCTGGGGCCCAGAGAGAAAAAGAGGGTCGCCTTTCTGTTTTGAAAGGTGGCAAACAGGTTGGAGTCCTCCAAAGATGGCAAATTTCCACAAAGGTTTCTGGATCTAGAGACCATTCGTTTGGGTCCAGTATGACTCTGCTCAAGAAATCTGCTTTTATATTCTCTATCCCCTTTAAGTGAATGGGAGAGGGAGAGAAGGTAAGATTCTGCCCATTTGAAAATTTGACGACATTGAATTCTTGCCTCAAGCCCATCCTGCGAGATGACATCAGTAACGCAAATGTGGAGTCCCTATGGGTGGAGATAAGGGGAGGGAAAAAGAATAATAAAATATTACTAGGGGTTTGTTATAAGGCTCCAAATATAGTGGAGGCAGCAGAGGAAATGCTGATAAGTGAAATGGATGCGGCTTCAAAGCAAGGTGAAGTACTTATCATGGGAGACTTCAATTACCCAGATATCGACTGGGGGGCAGAAACCTGCAGGTCCTTCAAAGGCAGCAGGTTCTTGTCAACAACAAAAGACAATTACCTGTCGCAACTAGTCCTGGAGCCAACAAGAGGGGGGGCACTGCTGGACCTTATCCTTACCAACAGACCTGATAGGGTATCAAAACTACAGGTTGGGGGGAACCTGGGGAATAGTGATCATAATATCATTGATTTTGTATTACGCTTTACTAAGAGCGTTAGTGAAGGGGCAACCAACACTCTAAACTTCAGGAGGGCAAATTTTCAGCAACTAAGGGAAGACCTTAAAGGCATAGACTGGGATAATGTTCTCAAAGACAAAAGCCCCCCCCAAAAATGGGACTTTTTCTCATATATTCTGAAAAAGTCCTGTGAGAAACACATACCTTATGGGAAAAAGCATAAAAGGAACAAGAAAAACCCTATGTGGCTAACTAGTCTTGTAAGGAAAGCAATAAGCGAGAAAGATAAAGTGTTTAAGGTGCTAAAACGTGAAGGTAGCGATGAGGCATTACAGGATTATAGAGAGAAAAATAAATCCTGTAAAAAGCAGATAAAGGCCGCAAAAATAGAGACTGAGAGAAATATTGCCAGGGAGAGCAAAAATAATCCCAAATTATTTTTCAAGTATATAAATGATAAGAAACTAAAAACAGAGAGTGTGGGTCCCCGGATGTTGTATATCTGGACTTCTCAAAGGCATTTGACACCGTGCCACGTAAAAGGTTGGTATATAAAATGAGACTGCTGGGAATAGGAGAAAATCTGTGTAAGTAATTGGCTTAGTGATAGAAAACAGAGGGTGGTCATTAATGGCACATTCTCAGATTGGGTTGATGTTACCAGTGGAGTGCCACAGGGGTCAGTATTGGGGCCACTTCTTTTTAATATTTTTATTAATGACCTTGTAGTGGGTTTACACAGTCAAGTTTCAATATTTGCAGATGATACTAAGCTGTGTAAAGTAATAAATACTGAGGTCGATAGTTTAGCATTACAGAGGGATTTGTGGAAGCTTGAGGGATGGGCAGAGAAATGGTTGATAAGGTTTAATGTAGATAAATGTAAAGTTATGCACTTGGGCCATGGAAACAAAAAGTATAATTATGTTCTAAATGGTCAATTACTTAGTAAAGCTGAAGCTGAAAAGGACTTGGGGGTATTGGTGGATGGTAAACTTAATTTTAGTGACCAGAGCCAGGCGGCTGCTGCTAAAGCAAATAAAATAATGGGATGTATCAAGAGAGGAATAGATTCTCATGATAAAGACATAGTTCTGCCCTTATACAAATCCCTGGTCAGACCACACATGGAATATTGTGTACAGTTTTGGGCACCAGTGTATAAAAAGGATATAGTAGAGCTGGAACAGGTGCAGAGGAGAGCAACCAGGATTATTAGGGGAATGGGGGGACTAGAATACAATGACAGATTACAAAATTTGGGATTATTCAGTTTAGAAAAAAGACGACTGAGGGGAGACCTCATTACAATGTACAAATACCTGAACGGACAGTACAAGGATCTCTCCAAAGATCTTTTTATACCTAGGCCTGTGACCAGGACAAGGGGGCATCCTCTACGCCTAGAGGAGAGGCGATTCTACCATCACCATAGACAAAGGTTCTTTACTGTAAGAGCAGTGAGACTATGGAACTCTCTGCCGCAGGAGGTTGTTATGGCCGACTCTATGTACATGTTCAAGAGAGGCCTGGATGACTTTCTGGAGAGAAAAAATATCACGGGTTATGGGGATAAAACATTTATTTAATTCTTGAAGGTTGGACTTGATGGACTTGCGTCTCCTTCCATCCTTATATATACTATAGGTCACTTCCATTTCAATGCTTTAATTCATTTACTGATGAAGAGGGCAGATTTGTAGGAGTGCATTGTAAAATATTTCACTGGGTTTTGTATTCTGTAGTGTATATTCTGCCTCCATTCTCGAACGTGGTACTCCGTAAATTATTAGAGAAACTGGCCCTACTGCTTGAGGTACCTACAATATTGATAGCGGATTTTAATGTGGTGTGGAATAGGGATATGGATAGGTTCTCTAGCAGAAGGGAAGGAGGGCCCACAGGGAGTGGATTATCACCTCTGGATTGCTGGTGTGAGGGGGTGGGCTTTTATGATATGAGGAGAGATAAGAATCCCGGGGTGAGGAAATACTCTTGTGCCTCTTTGACTCACGTTATGCTCTCTAGGATAGATATGGTGCTGGGTACTAACGGGGTCCTGCCAGTGTTGAAGGGAGCGAATTATCTACCTAGGATGTTATCTGATCATTCTCCGATTCTACATATTGAGGGTAGGGTAGTGTCAAGGGTGGAGAGGAGGATGCCGTGGATATTGAACACGTTCTGGCTTAAACTGGTAAATAAGGAAAGGGTTGCGACCCAATTGAAGGGGTACATAGAAATTAATAAGGATGAGGTCCCAAGAGATGTGTTATGGGAAGGTATGAAGGCGTTCCTGCGGGGCGTGTTTAGGGGGGAGATTGCATGGGTGAAGAATAGGTCACATCAGGTGGGAATGTCTCTAAGGTCTATGGTAGTAGATAAGGAAGAAAAATATATTCTATTAGGCACGGAAGAGGCTGAAGCTGGATGGAGAAAGGCGCAAGTGTCTAAACACTATTTGGAGCATGATAATAATAAACGAATGTTCCCGATGCAACAATTTTTTACTGAAGGGGAGCAGACAGGACGTCTACTGGCTAGAATGGTGCAGACTAAGAAAGATAGTAACTTTGTGCGTACCATTACAGACCCACAGGGACACTTGGTAACAGACACAACCGAAGTGGTGAAATAGTTTGCTATGGGACTTTGTACTCTTCTAGGGCAACACATACCAAAGCACAATTAGGTGATTTTCTAGGAAATATTACAATCCCACGATTAAATGCGGATGAAAGGGTGGGGTTGGAGGCGCCCATAACGATGGAGGAGTTTGAGCAGGCAGTAATGGGTATGGCTAATGACAAAGCGCCTGGTATGGCCGGACTTCCTATAGAAGTGTATAAGGAATATGCAGACATATTACTACCTCAGTTGTTCGAGATTTTGCAGGATAGTCATGAAAGGAGGAGATTTCCAACCTCCTGTTATGAGGCTTTAATAGTTTAATTGCTTAAAGATGGTAGAGACCCTCAGCTTGTGGATTCGTACAGACCAATATACTTGTTGACATCGGACGTGAAAGTTCTAGCAAAGGTGCTGTCTAACAGACTGTCCCAGGTGATAGGAACAGTTGTGCACGCCGATCAATCAGGTTTTATGCCGTCTAATTCAACAGCCCAGAACTTGAGCCGCCTTATGTTGAATTTACAGATAGACCCTGATAATCCTGTGGGGAGAGCTATACTATCATTAGATGCTGCCAAAGCATTTGATAGTGTTGAATGGGAATATCTGTGGGCAGTCTTACAGAGAATGGGGTTGGGCCCTATATTTATTAGATGGGTACAGCTGTTTTATCTGGTGCCAGTGGCGTCCATTAAGGTTAATGGAGTGATCTCAGATAATTTTTACCTCGAGAGGGGCACAAGACAGGGGTCCCCGCTATCGGCACTCTTTTTCGCATTGACAATTGAGCCCTTAGCCTCCAAGGTCTGTCAAAGCGAGGAGTTATCAGGATTTAGGTATGTCACAAGGGAAGACCGTATAGCGTTATACGCGGATGATATCTTATTATTCCTGACAGAGACGGATTGTACCTTGCCATTCATGTTGTATATGATTGTATGGTTTGGGAGATTCTCTGGACTGACGATTAACTGGACTAAGTCTGTTCTTATGAACATTGATCAGATGGTTTTGCCAGCCCTCTCGGTGGGAAATATACCCATAGTAACTGAATTTCGGTAGCTGGGGATCCAGATTACTGGGAAGGTGGAGTATTATATTGAGTTGAGCCTATAACCACTATTAGAATATTCTATTGGAATATTCCAATAGAATTTTAGTTTGTTTTAGTTTCATTTAAGTTGCCCCTCTCAGCTCTCGGCAGGACCAACCTAATTAAAATGATATTGATGCCACAGTTACTCTACATCCTACATAATGCCCCAGTGTGGATTCCTAAATATTGGTTTCGCAGGTTCCATAATTTGTTCTAGGATCTGGTTTGGAAGAAAGGGGTTCCACGCATTAAACTGGAAAAACTGCATCTCCCCAAAAGTCAGGGGGATTTGGCACTGCCAAATGTATGGGTGTACTACTTAGCAGCGCAGTGTCAACATATGAGGAGTTGGGCCAGGGAGGAAAGGGTGACTGAGTGCCCAAAAACTTTATTACACTTGAGAGGTGATATGGGCCCGCTAGATGCATTGGAGGCAAAACGGTTTCAGGGGATGGCTAGATGAAGGCCAACTATCGGGCTGCTGCAAAAAGTATGCAGGGTATGTAAAGGCCTGTTGGGAATAGAAAACTGAATATACGCCCCTGTGGGACAATCCTGTTCTGGGGGAAGTGTTAATGTTGGAGGATATGCAATTACTTGTGCCAGCTGTATACTGAAGGGGTCTTAAAGTCGTTCCAACCACGGGAGGATTTCTATTTACCACGGTCTTGGTTTTTCCAATACTTGCGGTTGAGACATGTACGATGCAAGGCAGAGCTGTGTTTGCGAATACGTCCCACCATGTAGCTTGCAGCCTGTGTAGGGTCTGATCGGCCCCACAGCATGTCACTACATAGTCCCTAGATAACACAGGGGAACACTGCAGTGGTAGAACCTGCCTGGTAAGGCAGGAGTTAATTGCTTTGTGTGATGTCATATGTGTCACCAATCACATGTGTTACACCTTATGCCTGTGAGCTGAGATGTAATTGGAGGAGTAGCCACCACCTGACCAGGGGGAGTAACAAAACCCCTATTCAGGAAACTTCTAGAAGTCAGTTCTCTCTCAGAAGAGAGTGCATTGTGAGGAGAGAGTTCACTCTCTCAGATTAGAGACTCAGAGGAGTATGTGCAGCCAGCACACCAGACCAAGAGCAGGGGAGCCCAGCAACCTGCCTGAAGAGTGGAGCTAATAGCTAGTTAGTGAGAGGAAAGGGGTATCATACTACCTTCAAGGGTGATACCTGAAGCAATCCAGGATAAAGCTGAATCATCCTACTAGGACACAGCTACCTCCCAGCCTGCCCTTTGCATCCAGGCTGGTGTTCTACATCCTGTGGCTCCCTCCAACTACATCTCCAGCATTCCAACATCCTGTTAAGGCACGTTGCTAATGTTCCTGTCGGTTCCAATAAAGAACTGTAAGTTATTTTTGTTCAACGTCTGCCTCCGTCTGGTCCCTGCTACTACGTCTGTCACCATCACGGGCATCCTGTCCACCAGGCAGAGATTCATACTCTAGACACCAAAGGGTTGACCCAGGGAGAACCGCTATAGCAGCCTCTCCCTCATCATTTTCTTGCCAACACCACCTGGCTGGAGACCCGCCAGGCTGTAGGACAGCCCTCCGGTTCCCCATACCAAGCACCGTGACAATAGCGTGCCCTGGCCACAACCGCCAGCCACTCAGGTACTGCGGCCCCCGGCTGTCTCCAGGCCCCAAGAAAAGGCTAGGCCCCGGTGGGGGATGTTGCAAGTGGCGTCATGAACAGGATATATACTTCTGTGCCTTATTCTGGCACTATAGACTGTCCTTTATTACAAAGACTGTGCTGCCTAACCCTACTGCAATTCGGGTTTAGGCCCAAGTGATTGTGTGCATTTCTACATTGAATTGTGTTACTGCTGCCACATGCTGTCGAGCATCGCTCCAGCACTCAAGAGGTTAAATCCCTGCAAAGAACTTTGTCGGCTCTGCTACAACTGGCGCTGCCGCGCCTGAAGCATTTTACCTCAGAGGCGAGTGGCGCAGCAAGTATTTCCAGCCCGCCAAATCCTCACTGGCAGGAACTCCAGAGTCGTCACCAGGCTCCACCCCCTCCGCGAGTGGCGTGAAGTACTGTGGAGGAGGAGCTGGAGCGTTTGCGGCCGGCAATGAAGAGGGTTAATCAGTCATCTTGGATTTTGGCGCAGACCGCGCCTGAAGCCTGCCAGCAGCGTGCGCCTCATCCGGAGTTCCGGTGCACGTGTCCTGCGACTGGAGGAGAACACCGCTGAGCATCACCAAGCCCCTGCTGCCTGCCAGACATCGGGAACGGAGTCTTTCATGCACCGGAGCTGTCCTGTCACCACGGCTGATCCTGAGTGAGTACCGCTGGGGAAGTTAAAGGGGGGTAGAGATTGTTTCCGACGCTAGGTTATTGGCTCACCTCCCAGGGAATAGTGACTGTGTCTTAAGGTGCCTACGTCCCATTCTAGCCATCGCCCATAGCAACGGACATTGTGTAACCCTGCAGACTTCCCTCAGCTAAGCAAGGATGAAGAAACGGGACTGGAGCAAGTCTCGTCCCCTGGTCCCTCCTCAGGGTACCGGAGCATGTTAAGTCCTCCAGAGAGTTCCTTCAGCCCTGCTACAGCTATTGTCCCTGTGACCCCCACCATGATGCCTCTGACTATGCCCTACTATCTGGGGGCCCCCTGGTTACCCCACTACGAGGGAGAATCACACACTCTCCCTTAATTCAGAGACAAGTTGTTAGCCACCTTCGCCCTGTACCTGTTCACAGAGGAACAGAAAGTGGGCATCCTAACCGGGCAGTTGAAAGGACCCGCTCTCCGGGAAGTCAAGTCTTGGCCCCGAGAACAGCGTCAGAATGTGGTCCAAATTCTTGATAGGCTGCGCAACGCCTTTGACAAGTGTACTGCCTCAGAGTTGAAGCAGCAATTCTTCAGGAAAAGACAGAAGCCCCAAGAGTCCCTCCGAGACTTTGCCCTCTCTCTATAGGAGACATGGAAGGCCATAAACCGTCTTGATCCCAAAGACACTGACATCTGACCAAACCCTGATTGAACAATTCATTAATGGACTTGTTGATAGAAATCAAAGGTGTCAACTAAAGATCATCTCTTCCCAACATGCCCAGGCCTCCTTTCTTGAGTTTAAGGAAATTGCCATTGACATATTAGGGGACCAACCGCCTACTGGACTGCAGAAAGAGCCTGAATCCGTAGAAGTGAGGACTCTGCTCTAGCTTGCCTTCCAACGCAGTCGACATCACCTACTCCTGCGCTACGGAAGTTGCTGGCCCAGTTGACCCAGTTGGAATTGACTGTCTCCGCCATGAGGAGGAAACCTACAGAGAACTCTGTACGGTCAGCTACCCCTCATGACTCCCCGGCCAAACAGCGCCCAAGGGAAGCGAAGTCGTTAAGCACCTGGAGTCAGAAGGAACCCCGCCAGCGGTGCAGCTACTGCCGTAAATATGGGCATGAAAAGGATGGATGTCGTCAGTTAAACGACAAACCCTTGGAGCTAAGGGACGACCTCCAAGGGAAAAACCTGTAAGTCCCTGAGATGCCAACTGGATGCCCAGGTTCATGGGGACTCGCCCCATGGTTCATGTAACCATCAACGGAGTTACTCTACCGGCCTTAATTGATACCGGCTCTCAAGTGACCACCCTCCGGAGTGCTGCCTTCGAGAAATGGCGAGAAGGAGCATCCTTAGTCCAGCCTCCCAAGGCTTACTTGAACATTATTGCTACGAACGGAAAACCCGTACCCATCCACGGCTACTGGGAGCCCACAGAGATGAAGACAGCCAACGTTATCCGGGAGAGTCACAGCCCATGGGTTGCCCCGCTGGTCCTTGTGAAAAAGAAGGATGGAACCCTTCGACTATAGGAAGATCAACAATATCACCCACAAGGATGCCTATCCACTGCCTCGAATTGAGGAATCCCTCGCAGCCCTAGGGTCAGCTGCCTACTTCTCTACCCTGGATCTGACCAGTGGCTACTGGCAAGTGGCCATGGCGCCGGAAGACAGAGAGAAGACGGCTTTTACCACCCCAATGGGCCTGTTCGAGTTCAACAACATACCATTCAGGCTATGCAACGCCCCAGGCACATTTCAACGGCTGATGGAGAGATGTTTGGGTCTTCCAAATCCTGACCCAACATGGGTTGAAGGTCAAGCCGTCCAAGTGCCACCTGCTACAACCTAGCGTCAAGTACCTGGGACATGTGGTGAGCGCTCATGGAATTGAGCCAGATCCAGAGAAGATTGCAGCTGTCCATGACTGGCCTACCCCATCAACCATACGGGACATCAAAAGCTTCCTGGGATTTGTCAGTTATTACAGGCGTTTTATCCCGAAGTTTGCCCAGCTGGCGGCTCCCCTGCAAGGACTCCTAAGGGGCCTGCCAAAAGAGAGCCAACGTTCCCGAGTATCCATTGAGTGGACAGCCGAACGAGAAGCTGCCTTCCCCTCCGAGAACCGGAGCAAAACGACCAGAACTACAGTTCCTTCAAGTTGGAGTTTCTGGCGTTAGTCTGGGCTGTGACCGAAAAGTTCAAGGACTACCTGGCTGCATCCTTCTTCACTGTCTTCACAGACAATAATCCCTTGGCGCATCTGAACACCGCTCGTCTTGGAGCACTGGAAAAACGGTGGGCCTCCAGACTTGCCAACTTTACCATCAAGTACCGGGCTGGTAAGACCAATGACAACGCCGACGCTCTGTCCCGTCTCCCTGACCAGTGGGAGGGACCCTCTGTGGGTGAATTTTCTGCAGTTCCTTTGCGCATATTTTGGTGAATATATTGGTGTGGTATGTATCTTCCTCAACATCTTACTGGTTTAGGAAAGAGATTTTCTTTTATATCATCTGGAAAATTTTTTTTTGTACATATTTTAGGTAAATTTTTTGAAGGTTAATTGCCAAATGCATCGCCTGGTTGCTGCTTTCAAAATTCCTAATGTTTTATTGCGCCTTTAAACTTTTGAGTCTGTTTTATATTGATATATTTTGCAGGTTGTGACTGTCTAAAAACTTCTAGCTGAAAGCAGAGATCTATTATGTACAGTTTTAGTGATATTTTGGATTTATTCCATTGAACAATCAATATGGCACATTTGTGTACGCTACAAATTCCATGTATTCATTTAGGAGATGTGAGGTAACCATTTGCTGTTTGGATCAAATTTTTTTGCCATCAAAGTCAAATTTTAAGTATTTTTTTATAAAATGGTTTTTCATTTGAATCAAATGTCATGAAGGCGCCTATGGCTATAAAACTTTGATGCAATTTTGAAATGGGCAAGTGTCGGCTTTCAGAAAATATCGTCCCTGTTCCTCCAATGGCCTCATAGTCTCAGCAACCTATACCATTAATTTTTTTGGAGGGTAGGAGTAAACCGGAGGCCCCGGAGGAAACCCACGCAGACACAGAGAGAATCTACAAACTCTTTGGCCGATGTTTGACGCAGCGCTGGCAGGCTGTATGCTATCACGGAGCCACCATGCTGCCCCATAAATCTCCTATCATTTTCTATCGCCTTAACTTCTCCCATATTACAGTTTGTTTTACCATACTAAAGGAGCCTCTTGCTGACTGTACAAGGTCAGAAAATAGTTTTATTTTGGGGCCCCACTTTTAGTTTTGTCCCTGGGCCCCATTTGTCTAGAACCAGCCTGTCAGCGAGACATGGCTGGACAGTAATGCTAGACTGGGGCTGTTACTATAGATTGTTTATAGTCTTTTTGAAAGGATCGTATAATAAAAAATGGGAGGGGTTTGTTTAGAGTGAATTCTCGCCTCAAGCCCGTCCTGCGAGATGGTCATCAGTACGCAATGTGGAGTCCCTCATGGGTGGAGATAAGAGGATGGAAAAAGAAATAATAAAATATTACTAGGGTTTTGTTATCAGCTCCCAAATATATGGAGGCCACCAGAGGAAATGCTGATAAGTGAATGGATGCGGCTTCAAGCAAGGTGAAGTACTTTCATGGGGACTCAATTACCCGATATTGATTGGGGGCAGAAACCTGCAGTCCTTCAAAGGCAGCAATGTTCTTCGTCAACAACAAAGACAATTCCTGTCGCAACTAGTCTTTGAGCCACAAAGGGGGGCACTCTGGACCCTTATCCTTACCAAAGACCTGATAGGTATCAAAACTCCCGGTTGGGGGGAACCTGGGGATAGTGAATCATAATAATCATTATTTTGTATTACGCTTTTACTAAGCACTTGTGAAGGCAACCAACACCTAAACTTCAGGAGGGCAATTTTTCATCAACTAAGGGAAGACCTTAAAGGCATAGACTGGATATGCCCTCAAAGACAAAACCCCCCCCCCAAAAATGGACTTTTTCTCATATATTCTGAAAAAGTCCTGTGAGAAACCTACTCTTATGGGAAAAAGCAGAAAAGAACAAGAAAAAGCTATGTGGCTCCTAGTCTTGTAAGGAAAGTCATAAGCGAGAAGATAAAGTGTTTAAAGGTGCTAAAACGTGAGTAGCGGCTGAGGCCTTACAGATTATAGAGAGAAAAATAATCCTTTAAAAGCAGAAAAACAAGGCCGCAAAATAAGACTAAAGAAATATGCCAGTGAGAGCAAAAGTAATCCCAAATTATTTTCAGTATATAAATGATAAGAACTAAAGACAGAGAGTGGGGTTTCCCCCCTAGATAACATGGGGGTCTTGTGGAAGGAAGTGAGGAAGGGCCAATCTACTGATCGCCTTCTTCCTCAACTGTCGTTACCCTACCAGGAACATCCCCTGGTGTAAGACACAATTAGGAATAATGTAATTCTTTTTTGGAATGTCAACAGTTTAAACCCATTAAGAGGTATCGTGCTGCCTCGCAAACCACTAAGATAAGATAAGTCCCTTGGCCAGATGGCATACACCCCCGTGTTCTGCATGACATTCTGTAAGGGATAGACCGTTATTTTTCAAATTTAAAAGATTCACTGAGAACTGTTATGTTTCCACAGTCATGGCGGGCATAGCCAAATGTGGTAGCCAATATACAAAAACGGATCATAGCGATCCTGAACCTACAGACCGCTTACGTCTAACTGCATGTGGTGGAAAATATTTGAGGGTTTATTAAGATGCATCCTGGAGTAATCTCAATGTGCACAACCTTATACCCCAGCGTCGCATGGGTTTATGAGAGATCGGTCCTTCCGACTAATCATCTGATTGGTTTCTACGAGGAGGTAAGTTCAAGACTGTATCTGGGGGACTCTTGTGGATGTGGTATATCTGGACTTCTCAAAGGCTTTGGACAACCGTGCCCCGTAAAAGTTGTATATAAAATGATACTGCTGGGAATAGGAAAATCTGTGGTAGTAATTGCTTAGCTGAAGAAAAACAGTGTGGTCATTATGGCAAACATTCTCAGATTGGGTTAATGTTACCAGTGAGTGCCACAGGGGTCAGTATTGGGGCCACTCTTCTTGTAATATTTTATTAATGACACTTTGTAGTGGGTTTACACAGTCAAGTTCAATATTGTCATATGATCCTAAGCTGTGGTAAAGTACTAAATACTGAGGTGATAGTTTACAGTACGCGGGATTTGTGGAAGCTTGAGGATGTCAGAGAATGGTTGAGAAGGTTTAATGTAGATAATGTAAAGTTTATGCACTGTGGCCATGGAACAAAAGTATAATTTGTTCTAAATTGTCAATTCCGTAGTCAGCTAAGCTGAAAGGACTTGGTGGTATTGTGGTGTACCTAAAACTTAATTTTAGTGCCCAGAGCCAGGCGGCTTGCTGCTAAAGGCAATAAAATAATGGGATGTAGCAAGAGATAATAGTTCTCATGATAAAGACATAGTTCTTTTTCTGCCCTTATACACATCCTGGTCGACACCACATGAATATTGTGTACAGTTTTGGGCACCAGTGTATAAACAGGATATGTATCGGAACGGGTGCAGAGGAGAGCACCAGGATTATTAGGGTAATGGGGGACTAGAAACAAGGACAGATTACAAAATTGGAAATTAGTCGCTTAGAAAAAAGACGACTGAGGGAGACTCATTACAGTGTACAAATACCGTGAACGGACAGTACAAGGATCTCTCCAAGATCTTTTTATACCTAGGCCTGTGACCAGGAAGCACGGTCAGCAGCCTCACGCCTAGAGGAGAGGCGATTCTACCATCACCATAGGACAAAGGTTCTTTACCTGTACGAGCAGTGAGACCTATGGTATGGCTGGGTGTCTCTGCCTTCAGGAGGTTGTTTATGGCCCGACTCTACTTGTAACATGTTCAAGAGAGCCCGGATGACTTTCTGGAGAGAACAAATATCACGTTTATGGGGATAACATTTATTTACTTCTTGAGGTTGGACTTGATGGAACTTGCGTCTCCTTCCATCCTTATTATACTATAGGTCACTTCCATTTCAATGCTTTATTCATTTACTGATAAGGGGCAGATTTTTAGATTGCATTGTAAAATATTTCAACTGGGTTTTGTATTCTGTAGTGTATATTCTGCCTCCATTCTCGAACGTGGTACTACCGAAATTATTGAGAAACTGGCCCTACTGCTTGAGGTACCTACAATATTGAAGGTCGGATTTTAATGTGGTGTGGACTAGGTATATGGATAAGGTTTTTTTTTTTTTCCTCTAGGCAGAATGTAAGGAGGGCCCCAAGTGAGTGGATTATCACCTCTGGATTGCTGGTGTGAGGGGGTGGTGCTTTTATTATTGAAGGAGAGATAAATCCGTTCGGGGTGAGGAATACCTTGTGCCTCTTTGACCTCACGTTATGCTCTCTCGGATAGATATGGTGCTGGGTACTAACGGGTCCTGCAATGTTGAAGGAGCGAATTGATCGACCGTAGGATGTTAATCTGATCATTCCTCGTTCTACATTTGAGGGTGTGGTAGTGTCAAGGGTGGAGACGGAGGAATGCCGTGTATATTGACAACGTTCTGCTTAAACTGGTAATAAGGAAGGGTTGCGACCATTGAAGGGGTACATAAAATTAATAAGGATGAAGGTCCCAAGAGATGTGTTTGGGTAAGGTATGAAGCGTTCCTCCCTGCGGGTGCGTGTTTAGGGCGAGATGCATTGGGTGAATAGAATAGGTCACATCAGGTGGGACTGTCTCTAAGGTTATGGTATAATAAAAGAAAAATATTATTCTATTCGGCACGAAGAGGCTGAAGCCGATGGAGAAAGGCTCAATTGTCTAAACACTATTTGGAGCTTGATAATACTAAACGAGTGTTCCCCGATTCAACAATTTTTTACTGAAGGGAGGTCAGACAGAACGTCTACGGGTCTCGAATGGTGGCAGACTAAGAACGATTAACTTTTGTGCGTACCATACAGAACCCACAGGACACTTGTAACCACAACCGAAGTGGTGAAATAGTTTGCTATGGGACTTTGTCCTCTCTAGGGCAACACATACCAAAGCACAATTAGGTTATTTTCTAGGAAATATTACAATCCCAGCGATTAATGCGGATGAAATGGTGGGGTTGGAGGCGCCTAAAACATGGAGGAGTTTGAGCAGCAGTAATGGTAAATGGCCTAATGAACAAAGCGCCTGGTATGGGCCGGACTTTCCTATAGAAGGTTTAATAAGGAATATGAGACATATTACTAACCCTCAGTTGTTCGATTATTTTGCATGATAGTCATGAAAGAGGAGATTTCCAACCTCCTGTTATGAGGGCTTTCATATTTTAATTGCTTAAAGATGGTAGGACCTCAGCTGTGGATTTCGTACGACCAATTACTTGTTGACATCGGACGTGAAAGTTCTAGCACGGCTGTCTACAGACTGTCCCAGGTGATAGGAACAGTTGTGGCCCGCCGATCAATCAGTTTTATTAAGGCCGTCTAATTCAACAGCCCAGAACTTGAGCCGCCTATGTTGAATTTTACAGATAGACCCTGAATAATCCTGTGGGGAGAGCTAATACTATCATTAGATGCTGCAAGCATTTGATATGTTGAATGGTCATATCTGTGGCAGTCTTACAAGAATAGGGGTTGGGCCCTATATTTATTAGATGGTACAGCTGTTTTTATCTGGGCCAGTGGCGTCCATAGGTTAGATTGATTGATCTCAGATAATTTTTATTACCTCGAGAAGGGGCACACGCGACAGGGGGGTCCCCGCTATCGGCACTCTTTTTTCGTCATTGACAATTGCGCCCTTAGCCTCAGGTCTTTCAAAGCGAGGAGTTATCAGGATTTAGGTATGTCACAAGGAAGACCGTCTAGCTTATACGGCGGATGATATCTTATTATCTGCAGAGACGATTGTACCTGGCCCCCCCCCTCCCCCAAATTTTTTTTTTTTTTTTTCATGTTGTATATGAAATTTATGGTTTGGTAGATTCTCTGGACTACATTAACTGGACTAAGTCTGTTCTTAATAACATTGATCAGATGGTTTGCCATCCCTCTCGTGGGAAAGTATCCCTAGTACCGACTGAATTTCGTAGCGGGGATCCATATTACTGGGAAGGTATTATTATATTGAGTGAAGCCTATGACCATATATAAATATTCTATTGGAATATTCCAATAGAATTTTAGTTTGTTTAGTTTCATTTAAGTTTGCCAAGTTTGCCGCCCCTCTCAGCTCTCCTCGCAGGACCAACCTAAATTTTTAAAATGATATTGATGCCACATTTACTACTACTCCTAACATAAGGCCCCAGTTTGGTTCCTAAATATTGGGTTTCGCAGTTTCCCATATTTGTTTATGATCTGGTTTGGAAAAGGGGTTTCCACGCATGAACTGAAAACTGCATCTCCCCAAAAGTCAGGGGAGTTGGCACTGCCAAATGTATGGTTGACTTACTTAGGGCGCGCAGTGTCAACATATGAGGAGTTTGGGCCAGGGAGAAATGGTGAACTGATTGCCCAAAAACTTTATACATACACTTGAGAGTTAATATGGGCCCGCTAGATGCTTGGAGGCAAACTGTTTCAGGGGATGGCTAGATGAAGTCCAACTACCGGCTGGCTGCAAAAGTATTCAGGGTATGTAAGAAGGCCTTTTGGGAATAGAAAACTGATATACTGCCCCTTGGACATCCGTTCTTGGGGAAGTGTTAAGTTGAGGATAGCAATTACTTGTGCCAGCTGTATATTAAGGGGTCCGTAAAGTCTTCCCACACTGAGGATTCTATGTACCGACGGTCTTTGGTTTTTCCAATACTTTCCTTGCGGTTGTAGCATGTACGATGCAAGGCATAGCTGTGTTTGCGATACGTCCCACCATGTAGCTTGCAAGCCTGTGTAGTTCTGATCTGCCCCACATCATGTACTACTAGTCCCCTACTGAAAAAACACAGGGAACACTGCGTGGTAGAAACCTGCTGGTAAGGCATGAGTTTATTGCTTTGTGTGATGTCTATGTGGTCACCATCACATGTGTTACACCCTTATCCTGTGAGCTGAGCTGTAATTGAGGAGTACCACCACCTGACCCAGGGGAGTAACCAAACCCCTATTCAGAACTTCTAGAATCATTCTCTTCTTCAGAAGAGGGAAGTGCATTGTGAGGAGAGATTTCACTCTCTCGATTAGAGAACTCAGAGGCTATGTTCACCAGCACACCATACAAGAGCAGGGAGCCATCACCTGCCCTGAAGATGGAGCTAATACTAGTTAGTGAGAGTAAGGGTATCATACTACCTTCAAGGTGATACCTGAAGCATCCCAGGATAAATCGCTGTCATCGACTCAGGACACATCTACCTCCCAGCCTGCCCTTGCATCCACTGGTGGTTCTACATCCTGTGGCTCCCTCCAACTACATCCCAGCATTCAACAGTCCTGTTAAGGCACGTTGCCTAAATGTTCCTGTCGGTTCCATAAAGAACTGTAACTTATTTGTTCAACTCTGCCTCAGTCTGGTCCCTGCTACTAAGCTTCTGATCACCAATCACGGCATCCTTTCCACCAGGCAAAGTTCAGACCTCTAACAACCAAAGGTTGACCCCGGGAGACCGCTATAGCCGCCTCTCCCTCACATTTTCTTGCAACACCAAACCTGGCTGGAGCACCCGCCATGCTAGACACCCCTCTCCGTTCCCCATACCAGCACCGTACAATGCGTGCCCTGGCCACAACCGCCAGCACTCGGTACTGCGGCACCCGCCTGTCTCCAGGCCCCAAGAAAAGGCTAGGCCCCGGTGGGGTATGTTGCAAGTGGCGTCATGAACAGTAGATATACTTCTGATGCCTTGATTCTTGGCCTTAGTCTGGCAACTAAGACTGTGTCCTTTATTAAACAAAGACTGTGCTGCCTACCCTACTGCAATTCGGGTTTAGGCCCAGTGATTTTGGGCATTCTACATTGAAATTGTGTTACTTCTTTATCTACGAGCTGCCAATGCTGTCGAGCTCGCTCCAGCCTCAGAGGTAATCCCTGCAAAGAACTTTGTCGTACTCTGCTACAACTGCGCTGGCCGCCCTGAAGCATTTTACCTCAGAGGCAGTGGCGCAGCAAGTATTTCCATCCCGCCAATCCCTCACAACTGTCAGTAACGCCAGAGTCTATCACCAGGCCCACAACCCCCTCCGCGAGTGGCGTGAAGTAACTGTGGGAGGAGGAGCTGGAGCGTTTGGCGGCCGGCAATGAAGAGGGTTTAATCATGCTCTTTGATTTTTGCAGCAGACCGCGCCTGAACCTGCCAGCAGCGTGCGCCTCATCCGGAGTTCGCGGTGCACTGTCCTGCGACTGGAGGAGAACACCGCTGAGATCCTCACCAAAGCCCCTGCTGCCTGCCAGACATCGGGAACGTAGTCTTCCTGCACCGGAGCTGTCCGTCCTGTCACCACGGCGATCCTGCTTGAGTACCGCTGGGGAAGTTAAGGGGGGTAGAGTTGGGTTCAGACGCTATGTTATTGGCTCACACACTCCCAGGGAATAGATGACTGTGTCTTACGGTGCCTACGTCCCAATTCTAGCCATCGCCCATACACGGACATTGTGTAAACCCTGCAGACTTCCCTCAGCTAAGCAGGACGAAGAAACTGGACTGGAGGCAGTCTCTCCCCTGGTCCCTCCTCAGGTACCGGAGCATGTTTAAGTCCTCCAGAGTAGTTCTTCAGCCCTGCTACAGCTATTGTCCCTGTGACCCCCACCATGGAGTCCTCTGACTATGCCTATCTATCTGGGGCCCCTGGTACCCCACTACCGAGGGAGAATCACACCCCCCTTAATTCAAGACAATTGTTAGCCACCTTCGCCTGTACCTGTTCACAGAGAACAAAGTGGGCATCCTAACCGGGCATTGAAAGTGACCCGCTCTCGCGGGAAGTCAAGTCTTGGCCCAGACCAGCGTCAGAATGTGGTCCAATTCTTGTAGCTGCGCACGCCTTTGACAATGTACTGCTCAGAGTTGAAGCAGCAATTCTTCAGGAAAAGACAGAGCCCCAAGAGTCCCTCCAGACTTGCCCTCTCTCTATAGGAGACAGACCTGGGAGGCCATAAACCGCTTTGATCCCAAAGACACTGACATCTGACCAAACACCCTGATTGAACAATTCATTAATGGACTTGTTGATAATAGAAATCAAAGGTGTCAACTAAAGATCTCTCTTCCCAACATGCCCAGAGCCTCCTTTCTTGAGTTTAGGAAATTGCATTACATAATTAGGGACCACCGCCACTGGACTGCATAAAGAGCCTGAATCCGTCGAAGTGCGGAACTCGCGCTAAGCTTGCCTCCACCGTCGAACAGCACCTACTCCTGGCGCTACGGCAGTTGCTGGCCCAGTTGACCCAGTTGAATTGCTGTCTCCGCCATGAGGAGGAAACCTAACAGAGAACTCTGTACGGTCAGCTACCCCCCTCATGACTCCCCGGCCAAACAGCGCCCAATGGAAGCGAATTCCGTTAAGCACCTTGGAGTCATAAGTACCCCCGCCAACGTGCAGCTACGCCGTAAATATGGGCTAAACCAAAAGCTGGATGTCGGCAAGTTAACTACAACCCTTTGAGCTAAGGGACGACCTCCAAGGGAAAAACCTGTAAGTCCCTGAGATGCCAACTTGATGCCCAGGTTCCTGGGTACTGCCGCCCTCATGGTTTCATGTAACCATCACCGGAGTTACTCTACCGGACCTTCTTGATACCCGCTCTCAATGACCACCCTCCGTGTGCTTGCCTTGAGAAATGCAGAATGAGTCATCCTTAGTCCTCCCCCAGGCTTACTTGAACATTATTGCTACGAACGAAAACCCGTACCCATCCACGCTACTGGGGCCGCACTCTAATCTCATTGGACACGGAGTTACCAGACAGGACGTCTGGTGACCCGAGTGCCCGCAAATCAGTAAGCGTCTCCCTAAGTACTAGTACAATATCCTCGCCAATGCTACACTGAATTCTGAAGGCTCTCCACGACTCCCTGCCAACATTGCCCACGGTTTCCCGGAAGGTAATTCAGAGACTATGCGTTTCAGGGCGGGCAACAAAGTTTGGCTTGCCCTAATGGAGAAATCTGCAGAGTCCCCGATCAAGGATCCCCAACCGTGTTCCTCCTTCAACCTGGACTGAGACGTTAGTATGGTTCGAGCCTGCATGGGCGTCCAGGTCCGATACCAGCGAAGTAAGACACTCTACCACTGTGAGACCTGCCTGATTCTACCGCCATGGCCTAGTCACTGTATCCCGGGAACAAGTACCCATTCGACTACTACATGTGGGAGACTTCCCCAGTGGATCTATGAAAGTACCAAGCCGTAGCCACTCTCTTCAGCGTCCGATCCTGAACGACTGGGTGGAACCCTCTCTGTCCTGTCCTCCCACAGTTGGAACTGAAGCAATTGTTCTGAGTTGAAGCCTGCTGAGCAAATCCTTGTGGCTTGAGCTCATATGGGAGACACTATTTTCTCCTGTCAGACACAAGTCAAGGTGTCCTGGATGTCGTGATGAAGCACCACCAGGCCTTCAGCAACACACCCACTTGATTTTTGGGCAACTACCCTGATCCAACATACCATCCTACGCATCCCTACTGGCCCTCCTATCAGGAATCGATCCTGCCCTACCTCCGCCCCCTACCAAGAGGTGAAAAGCGGGTACAAAGATGAGACAGCCAACTTATCTGTAGAGTCACCCAGCGCCATGGGCTGCCCCGCTGTTCCTTGTGAAAAAGAAATGGATGGAACCCTTCGATTCTGTGTTACTATAGGAAGATTAACATTCACCACCAAGGATGCCTCTCCCCTCTTGCTTCGAATCGAGAATTCTCACCGCCTAGTGTCAGCCCTGCCATACTTCTCTACCCTGGACCTGACGCATTGCTACTGGGCAAGTGGCCATTGGCGGCCGGAAGACAGAGAGAAGACGCTTTCATCACCACTCCCAATGGGTCCTGTTCGAGTCAACAACATGCCGTTCGGGCCTATTCAAGCCCCAGGCACATTTCAACCGGTCTGATGGAGAATGTTTGGGTCTCGCAACTCGATACCGTCCTGCTATATTTGTGATGACCTCATCATCTCTTCCAAGACCTTAGGAAGACCACACCTCACCCCTCTGGCTGAATCGTTCCAATCCTGAACCCACCATGGGTTGAGGTCAAGCCTTCCAAGTGCCACCTGCTACAACCTAGCGTCATACCTGGGACATGTGGTTAGCGCTCAGGGAATTGAGCCGATCCAGATAGAATGCAGCTGTCCACGACTGTCCTACCCCCATCAACCATACGGAACACAAACTTCCGGGGTTTGCCATTTATTACAGGCGTTTAATCCCGCCGTTGCCCACCTGGCAGGCTCCCTGCAAGAAACTCCTAAGGGCCGGCCAAAGGAGACCAACGTTCTCGAGTATCCATTGAATTGACAGCCGAACGAGAGCGCCTTCCAGATGCTCACGTCAACTTTCATTGAGCCTCTGGTGTTGGGATTCCGACTACAATCGCCTTTCACCCTATACCACAATACACCGATGCCAAGCAAGCAAGTCTTAGGGGCTGGAGCTATCCCAGCCCAAAACGGAACTGTAAGGTCTAGCGCTACGCCACCCTTTCCCTCCGAACCTGAGCAAAATGACCAGAACTAACATTTCCTCCTTCAGTTGAGTTTCTGGGTTAGTCTGGGCGTGACTGAAAAGTTCAAGGACTACCTGCTGCATCCTTCTTCACTGTCTCACAGACAATAATCCGCTTGGCGCATCTGAACACGCTCTCTTGGAGCCCTGGAACAACATGGGGGCCTCCAGACTGGCCAACTTCAACTTTACTATCAGATAGCCCACCGGCTGGTAAGACCAATGACAACGTCAGAACAACGCCGACGCTCTGTCCCGTCTCCCTGACCAGTGGGAGGGACCCTCCACAGATGCTCAGTGGGAAGATGTGGAGATGCCAGCGTTCTATGCCCGGTTTGTGCGTCAAGATGCCCAGAGAGTTTACTCCTTACCGTCAGAGGCAGCGCCAGCTACTCCTCAAGAAGAGTCAGAGCGCTCTGCGGAAGAGGACCTCTGGATAAGTCTTCAGGCTGATAGTAACGCCATAGGAGAAGTAATGGACTATCTCTCTAGTGGGTGAGTGCCTGAAAGAATCTGCCGGAGAAGAGCTGATGGAGAATTGTGAGAATTGGAGAATTGTCTCAATTGTGGCGCCAGAGGAAGACTCTGAACATGCATCAGGGCCTGTTAAAGAGAAGAACTCTGGACCCTATCACTTATGACCGGCTGTATCAGATTGTGATTCCCAGGAGGGACGCCAAGATAGTACTGGATATGTACCTTGACCAGTCCGGACACTTTGGCGTTTAGAAGACTGAAGCCACCCTCCGAAGGCGCTTCTACTGGGTCAACATGAAGCCCGACATCGAAGCCTGGTGTCGGGAATGCCCAGCCTGCGCCATCGCTCGAGGAGAGCGACACAATCAAAGGGCCCCTCTACATCCCACTGTGAGCCAACGGCCCTTAGAGATCCTGGCATTGGATCATGTGAAGTTGGAGCCCAGCAGATCCGGTCACAGTTATGCTCTCACGATCATCGACCACTATACAAAGTTTGTGGTTGCAGTACCTGTCAGAGACCTATCTGCAAGGACCACCGCAGCGGCCCTGTGGAAGAGCTACATCCTCCCCTAAGGCTGTCCGGACCAGATCCTTACGGACCAAGGAACAGCATTTGAGTCCCAAGTCTTCCAAGAGCTGTGCACTCTATATGGCTGTAAAAAGCTGAGGACCACAGCCTATCATCCCCAAGGCAATGGGCTTTGCGAAAAGATGAATCAGACTCTAATCAACATGCTGAGGACTCTGAAAAAAGGGACTTCGATCGTAATGCCTGTGCTGAGCCTCTTGCCCCAGGAGATCGAGTGTGGCTGCGCAACAACCATCCCACCAGTAAGCTAGATGGGCGTTGGGAGCGTGAGCCATACCTAGTTAGGGACAGTCTCTCCCCTGAAGTCTACGAGATTTCAAGAGGAGACCGTCCACTACTCCGGGTACACAGGAACCGGCTGAAGAGATGTCTTCGTCCTTTTGCCCATGTCCACACCTCTCACCTCGACCCCCAACTTACAGACCTCTTTGTGTTCACCTACCCCCAGTTTCTTAGAACTCGTGACTGTGCCTCAACTCTGTTTTGTTGTTTCCACTCCAGTAAGAGGTACCCCGGAGAGACCATCATCCCCACCGCAGACTCCAATACTGCTACCTGTGGAGGATGATCCGGCTCCAGAGTCATCAGAGGCATCAGAGGCAGCTAAGACTCCGACTCCAGCGCCTGACTCAGAGGAGGATGATGAGGAGGTTGTTATCTTCTCCCAGCCGGAACTTCGGAGGTCTCAAAGGGAGACAAAAGGTAAAGCTCCTGCGTACCTGAAGGAGTATCAACTGCTGTCACACAGAAGGAGGAGGCAGGTACGCTTTACTGACAACGAAGTACTCACCACCGAAGAAGATACTGATTAACCCCTGATGGGCTGAAAGCCTTACCAGGTACTGTGCTTATTTTACATATGTATATTTCTGCTACTCCCATTTGGGCTGAGCGCCCGCTAACACTATGGAGCCAGAGACTTTCCTGGGACTCTCACCCTTATTTATCTCAGTCAAGATACTCTCCTTGAACTGCCCACTGTCATGTGCTATGATAGCACCCCTTCCTATGCCACGGCAGAGATTCCTACAAAGGACTCTGTCCTTCTACACATAGAGGAGGCCCTTTGCTTCTTTTATTGCACTTTTCCCCACATCAAGGGCTGTACCCAGAAGATGGACTTTGTTATTAAAGACCTTCTGTGAGACTTTTGCCAACGCCAAGGAAAAGTTGCTACTTATTATATTGCACTTAATGCCTTCCTTTTAGGTATGGACATTCTGCATGCACTTTTATGCCTTTTCCTTTCCAGGTAAAGAGACCATTTTATTCTGCTACCCTGAGTAGCCTACCTCTGTAACGTTTGCAACGTTATGTTATAAGATGTGTACCAATTGGGCTCCTAAGCTAATGAGAGTTTACCAAAATGTTTGCACACTGTCAATTTATGCCAAGAGTTTGCATTAACCTTTTATAGGCTTTTCAGATTGTAGTGTGGCTGTGTCGGACCGTTTATATTTAAACCCTGACCACAATCTTATGCCTCAAACCAAAGCTTCGTAAGTGGGGGGTGATCCGTAAACTGCGGGTCCTTAGGGACCGGGGGTGTTACAGAGTTAGCACCTGATTGCCACTCATACAAGGGTAAGAATGTCAGTCGGCAGGTACTTATACATTTGTATAATGTCTCATTGTGTCACATATGCCAATGTAATGCATATATACACTATATATTTGTCGCTAGGGAAGAAGTGTTTATATAACAAATATACAGGCCCTGGTGCAAGGAGTGGATTACTGTACATGACACCACACCTTTCCTACTGTACAGTTTGGTTAATGGCGTTAGCAACCAACTGTCACACATGTCCTTGTCTTAGTCTGACACCAACCCAGGTGCCTGTCTCCAGGACCATGGGCCGTTTGTCCCTACAGATCATGTAGCCTGCACTTCACAGAAGTGCCCCTATCTACATCTGCGCCCCAATCAGTCCGTAGTCGAGCCGAGGGCGGCTCTTTCAATTGCCCCGGGGGTATGCAACACCCTCGCCGATGAAAGGCAGAGCTGTGTTTGCGAATACGTCCCACCATGTAGCTTGCAGCCTGTGTAGGGTCTGATCGGCCCCACAGCCGATAACACAGGGGAACACTGCAGTGGTAGAACCTGCCTGGTAAGGCAGGAGTTAATTGCTTTGTGTGATGTCATATGTGTCAGCCAATCACATGTGTTACACCACCTGACCAGGGGGAGTAACAAAACCCCTATTCAGGAAACTTCTAGAAGTCAGTTCTCTCTCAGAAGAGAGTGCAGTGTGAGGAGAGAGTTCACTCTCTCAGATTAGAGACTCAGAGGAGTCTGTGCAGCCAGCACACCAGACCAAGAGCAGGTGAGCCCAGCTCCCTGCCTGAAGAGTGGAGCTAATAGCTAGTCAGTGAGAGGAAAGGGGTATCATCCTCCCTTCAAGGGTGATACTTGAAGCAATCCAGGATAAAGCTGAAGCATCCTACTAGGACACAGCTATCTCCCAGCCTGCCCTTTGCATCCAGGCTGGTGTTCTACATCCTGTGGCTCCCTCCAACTACATCTCCAGCATTCCAACATCCTGTTAAGCCACGTTGCTAATGTTCCTGTCGGTTCCAATAAAGAACTGTAAGTTATTTTTGTTCAACGTCTGCCTCCGTCTGGTCCCTGTTACTACGGCTGTCACCATCACGTGCACCCTGTACACCACGCAGAGACTCATACTCTAGACACCAAAGGGTTGCCCCAGGGAGAACCGCTATAGCAGCCTCTCCCTCATCATTTTCTTGCCAACACCACCCTGCTGGAGACCCGCCAGGCTGTAGGACAGCCCTCCGGTTCCCCATACCAAGCACTGTGACAATAGTGTGCCTAGGCCGCAACCGCCAGCCACTCAGGTACTGCGGGACCCGGCTGTCTCCAGGCCCCAAGAAAAGGCTAGGCCCCGGTGGGGGATGTAGCACATGCCTTACAGACACAAGCTCAATTGGGTTCCCTGGAAACAGGATCTATTGGAGTGCTGGAGGGGATAGTTAAAGCACAGGGGTCTAAGGGGATAATATCCCTGCTGTATGGTTCTCTTCTCTCTAGGGTACTGGGGGATCCTACTGCTGAGACTAAAAGAAGATGGGAGGAGGAGGTTAGGGAAATATCAGAGGAGGAGTGGGCGGAGGCAACAAGTTCCCCTAGTATTCTGTCAATGAATGTTGCACAGAGGAGTACCATACATACGGTGCAAAATGGGATTGCGGGAGGATTCAAGGTGTCCCAGGTGTCCAGAAGAGAGAGCAGACGGATGGCATATGTTTTGTTTGTGTGCTACACTAGAGAGCTTGTGGAAGGAGGCGGAGAACTTAATAGATAGGGTGTATAATATCATGATCCTAAGGTCGGTTTATTGAGCTGTATGGATGGCAAGTAGGGGACCCAAAATGAACGATTGGCTGTGGCAAATTTTCTCTATCAGGTCAGGAAAAGTATAGCTAGGCACTGGTTGGATGCGGAACCCCCTGGACTGGGAGAGGTGATATCTATGACCAATAAAACTATATGGATGGAGATGAAAGTTTAACAGAAAAAGGTCAATCTCAAAAAATTTGAGAAACAGTGGTCCGAATGGGTGGAGTTTCCAGGGTTGGCAACTGAGGAACTGTAGAGAGGTTGGTCTATGCTGAATCTGGGGAGGTCATCTGGGGGGATTTGGGGAATGTTATATGTGTTTCTGCTAATATACACTTGTGTTAATATGTACTCAATGTTGGATCGCTCTAAGATGCATGTTTTCAGCAAAGGTAGTGAAAGTTTCTGATTTTAAAAAACTGTCTTTTCGGTATTTCTGTTTAGTACACCAGTTATTCCTCCCTCTCAGCAGCTGGAAAAAAGTCACCCATTTTTGACCGGTAGTGAGGGTCCAAGAGGGTGGAGAGCCAAAATTCATCCCTATGCCAGATGTTGACTATTCGGCTGTCAGTAGTTAGGCAAAGCAGCATGCTGCAGGCCATCTGTGCAAGTGACTCTGAGGGAGTCCCGGCCTCCATCTCCACTGTATACGGCCACAGTGCTTCTGGGTCATCTTCCTCATTTTCTACCTCCTCTGGATGCTCTTGCACCTCCTCTCTTGTCTCCTGAGTGGAAAAACCACTGATTTCACCAGACTCTGCTTGTGCTCCTATGTCATTCTCTTCCTCCAGTTCAGCCCCCACAGGACTCATGTTGCCATGAGATGTAGTCTCCACTTCTCCAGTGACAAAGTTCCAAGACATGAAGCAGTGAAATGACGTTATTCATCCCTCAGTCCTGGCGACTGACAAATAACGTGGCCTCTTCAAAGGGCCTGAGCAAATGACGGGTGTCAGGCATGAGCTGCCAGTGGCTGACATCAAAGTCACACAGGGGAGTACTCCGGTCTGCTTGCATCATCAAAAAATCATTAACCCCTTAAGGACGCAGAGACCTGTGTGAGGGCTTATTTTGTGCGTAACAAATTTTACTTTCCAGTAATGTTATTTATTTTAACATGCCATGTACTACGAAGATGAAAAAAAATTCCAAATATGGAAAAAAAATTTTAAAAAATGCACGTCACGTTCTTGTGGTCTCAGTTTATATGACTTTGCCTGTGCACTCAAAATAACACCTCAGCTTCCACACCTCTCACCTCGACCCCCAACTTACAGACCTCTTTGTGTTCACCTACCCCCAGTTTCTTAGAACTCGTGACTGTGCCTCAACTCTGTTTTGTTGTTTCCACTCCAGTAAGAGGTACCCCGGAGAGACCATCATCCCCACCGCAGACTCCAATACTGCTACCTGTGGAGGATGATCCGGCTCCAGAGTCATCAGAGGCATCAGAGGCAGCTAAGACTCCGACTCCAGCGCCTGACTCAGAGGAGGATGATGAGGAGGTTGTTATCTTCTCCCAGCCGGAACTTCGGAGGTCTCAAAGGGAGACAAAAGGTTAAGCTCCTGCGTACCTGAGGGAGTATCAACTGGTGTCACACAGAAGGAGGAGGCAGGTACGCTTTACTGACAACGAAGTACTCACCACCGAAGAAGATACTGATTAACCCCTGATGGGCTGAAAGCCTTACCAGGTACTGTGCTTATTTTACATATGTATATTTCTGCTACTCCCATTTGGGCTGAGCGCCCGCTAACACTATGGAGCCAGAGACTTTCCTGGGACTCTCACCCTTATTTATCTCAGTCAAGATACTCTCCTTGAACTGCCCACTGTCATGTGCTATGATAGCACCCCTTCCTATGCCACGGCAGAGATTCCTACAAAGGACTCTGTCCTTCTACACATAGAGGAGGCCCTTTGCTTCTTTTATTGCACTTTTCCCCACATCAAGGGCTGTACCCAGAAGATGGACTTTGTTATTAAAGACCTTCTGTGAGACTTTTGCCAACGCCAAGGAAAAGTTGCTACTTATTATATTGCACTTAATGCCTTCCTTTTAGGTATGGACATTCTGCATGCACTTTTATGCCTTTTCCTTTCCAGGTAAAGAGACCATTTTATTCTGCTACCCTGAGTAGCCTACCTCTGTAACGTTTGCAACGTTATGTTATAAGATGTGTACCCATTGGGCTCCTAAGCTAATGAGAGTTTACCAAAATGTTTGCACACTGTCAATTTATGCCAGTAGTTTGCATTAACCTAATCAGATTGTAGTGTGGCTGTGTCAGACCGTTTATATTTAAACCCTGACCACAATCTTATGCCTCAAACCGAAGCTTCGTAAGTGGGGGGTGATCCGTAAACTGCGGGTCCTTAGGGACCGGGGGTGTTACAGAGTTAGCACCTGATTGCCACTCATACAAGGGTAAGAATGTCAGTCGGCAGGTACTTATACATTTGTATAATGTCTCATTGTGTCACATATGCCAATGTAATGCATATATACACTATATATTTGTCGCTAGGGAAGAAGTGTTTATATAACAAATATACAGGCCCTGGTGTAAGGAGTGGATTACTGTACATGACACCACACCTTTCCTACTGTACAGTTTGGTTAATGGCGTTAGCAACCAACTGTCACACATGTCCTTGTCTTAGTCTGACACCAACCCAGGTGCCTGTCTCCAGGACCATGGGCGGTTTGTCCCTACAGATCATGTAGCCTGCACTTCACAGAAGTGCCCCTATCTACATCTGCGCCCCAATCAGTCCGTAGTCGAGCCGAGGGCTGCTCTTTCAATTGCCCCGGGGGTATGCAACACCCTCGCCGATGAAAGGCAGAGCTGTGTTTGCGAATACGTCCCACCATGTAGCTTGCAGCCTGTGTAGGGTCTGATCGGCCCCACAGCCGATAACACAGGGGAACACTGCAGTGGTAGAACCTGCCTGGTAAGGCAGGAGTTAATTGCTTTGTGTGATGTCATATGTGTCAGCCAATCACATGTGTTACACCTTATGCCTGTGAGCTGAGATGTAATTGGAGGAGTAGCCACCACCTGACCAGGGGGAGTAACAAAACCCCTATTCAGGAAACTTCTAGAAGTCAGTTCTCTCTCAGAAGAGAGTGCAGTGTGAGGAGAGAGTTCACTCTCTCAGATTAGAGACTCAGAGGAGTCTGTGCAGCCAGCACACCAGACCAAGATCAGGGGAGCCCAGCTCCCTGCCTGAAGAGTGGAGCTAATAGCTAGTCAGTGAGAGGAAAGGGGTATCATCCTACCTTCAAGGGTGATACTTGAAGCAATCCAGGATAAAGCTGAAGCATCCTACTAGGACACAGCTATCTCCCAGCCTGCCCTTTGCATCCAGGCTGGTGTTCTACATCCTGTGGCTCCCTCCAACTACATCTCCAGCATTCCAACATCCTGTTAAGCCACGTTGCTAATGTTCCTGTCGGTTCCAATAAAGAACTGTAAGTTATTTTTGTTCAACGTCTGCCTCCGTCTGGTCCCTGTTACTACGGCTGTCACCATCACGTGCACCCTGTCCACCACGCAGAGACTCATACTCTAGACACCAAAGGGTTGCCCCAGGGAGAACCGCTATAGCAGCCTCTCCCTCATCATTTTCTTGCCAACACCACCCTGCTGGAGACCCGCCAGGCTGTAGGACAGCCCTCCGGTTCCCCATACCAAGCACTGTGACAATAGTGTGCCTAGGCCGCAACCGCCAGCCACTCGGGTACTGCGGGACCCGGCTGTCTCCAGGCCCCAAGAAAAGGCTAGGCCCCGGTGGGGGATGTAGCACATGCCTTACAGACACAAGCTCAATTGGGTTCCCTGGAAACAGGATCTATTGGAGTGCTGGAGGGGATAGTTAAAGCACAGGGGTCTAAGGGGATAATATCCCTGCTGTATGGTTCTCTTCTCTCTAGGGTACTGGGGGATCCTATGGCTGAGACTAAAAGAAGATGGGAGGAGGAGGTTAGGGAAATATCAGAGGAGGAGTGGGCGGAGGCAACAAGTTCCCCTAGTTTTCTGTCAATGAATGTTGCACAGAGGAGTACCATACATACGGTGCAAAATGGGATTGCGGGAGGATTCAAGGTGTCCCAGGTGTCCAGAAGAGAGAGCAGACGGATGGCATATGTTTTGGTTGTGTGCTACACTAGAGAGCTTGTGGAAGGAGGCGGAAAACTTAATAGATAGGGTGTATAATATCATGATCCTAAGGTCGGTTTATTGAGCTGTATGGATGGCAAGCAGGGGACCCAAAATGAACAATTGGCTGTGGCAAATTTTCTCTATCAGGTCAGGAAAAGTATAGCTAGGCACTGGTTGGATGCGGAACCCCCTGGACTGGGAGAGGTGATATCTATGACCAATAAAACTATATGGATGGAGATGAAAGTTTAACAGAAAAAGGTCAATCTCAAAAAATTTGAGAAACAGTGGTCCGAATGGGTGGAGTTTCCAGGGTTGGCAACTGAGGAACTGTAGAGAGGTTGCTCTATGCTGAATCTGGGGAGGTCATCTGGGGGGATTTGGGGAATGTTATATGTGTTTCTGCTAATATACACTTGTGTTAATATGTACTCAATGTTGGATCGCTGTAAGATGCATGTTTTCAGCAAAGGTAGTGAAAGTTTCTGATTTTAAAAAACTGTCTTTTCGGTATTTCTGTTTAGTACACCAGTTATTCCTCCCTCTCAGCAGCTGGAAAAAAGTCACCCATTTTTGACCCGTAGTGAGGGTCCAAGAGGGTGGAGAGCCAAAATTCATCCCTATTCCAGATGTTGACTATTCGGCTGTCAGTAGTTAGGCAAAGCAGCATGATGCAGGCCATCTGTGCAAGTGACTCTGAGGGAGTCCCGGCCTCCATCTCCACTGTATACGGCCACAGTGCTTCTGGGTCATCTTCCTCATTTTCTACCTCCTCTGGATGCTCTTGCACCTCCCCTCTTGTCTCCTGAGTGGAAAAACCACTGATTTCACCAGACTCTGCTTGTGCTCCTATATCGTTCTCTTCCTCCAGTTCAGCCCCCACAGGACTCATGTTGCCATGAGATGTAGTCTCCACTTCTCCAGTGACAAAGTTCCAAGACATGAAGCAGTGAAATGACGTTATTCATCCCTCAGTCCTGGCGACTGACAAATAACGTGGCCTCTTCAAAGGGCCTGAGCAAATGACGGGTGTCAGGCATGAGCTGCCAGTGGCTGACATCAAAGTCACACAGGGGAGTACTCCGGTCTGCTTGCATCATCAAAAAATCATTAACCCCTTAAGGACGCAGAGACCTGTGTGAGGGCTTATTTTGTGCGTAACAAATTTTACTTTCCAGTAATGTTATTTATTTTAACATGCCATGTACTACGAAGATGAAAAAAAATTCCAAATATGGAAAAAAAATTTTAAAAAATGCACGTCACGTTCTTGTGGTCTCAGTTTATATGACTTTGCCTGTGCACTCAAAATAACACCTCAGCTTTATTCTTTGGTTCGGTTTTATTGTGTTTTAATACATTTTCAAAAAGTAAATGAATGTGTACAAAAAAGAAAAAAAAATTTTGCCATCTTCTGAAGCTAATAACTTTTTCATACTTTGGCGAACGGAGCTGTGTGAGGTGTAATTTTTTGCAAAATGAGCCGACATTTGCATTGCTACCATTTTGAGATCTGTGCGACATTTTGATCATTTTTTATTCCATTTTTTATGTGATGTAAAAAGGTGTAAAAGTTGCATTTTGGACATTTGGGCGCCATTCCCCGTCTCGGAGGTCACCGCTGGCCGTAACCGTTTTTATATTTTGATAGATCGGGCATTTTGGGACGTGGCGATACCTAATGTGTCTTATATCAGTTCTAGGGAAAGGGGGGTGATTTGAATTTTTAATATTTTATTAATTTTTTTTTTTTTTTAAACTTTTTTTTCTTTTTTTTTTCACTATTTCTTAGAGCATCTAGGGTACATTAACCCTAGATGGTCAGATCGCTCCTACCATATATTGCAATACTTCTGTCATTTTTGCAGCTCATTCATTACAATGAGCCACTGGCTCATTGTAACGAATCTGCAGAAGCCAGGTAGCCACGGGTCAAACGAAGACCTCTGACGACAACAGGAAACCCAATCGTCGCCCCCCCCGATGACGTTCGGGGGCGCGGCGATTGGAATAAAGATGGCGGCGCCCACGCACCGCCGTCTTTTAAATGCCGCCGGCGACATTGCCGACGGCAATGAAAGGGTTAATAGCCGCGATCGGTGCAAGCACCAACCGCGGTTATTAGCAGTGAAGAGGATTCAGCCCGTGAGCCCTCTTCATACATTCCCTGTACCTCTGCGCCGTAGAGCTACGGCGCAGAGCGTTAAGGGGTTAATGGCTTTTCTCTGTTTATACAAGTGGTTAACATTTGGAGGCTGGAATTCCAACCGGTAGAAACATCGCATAGCAGACTATGTTGGGAAGGCCGTTCTGACACTGCGAGTAGAGGAGGGTGTGCTTGGCTTTGTAAGAATGGCTGAAGTGCATGCACAGTTTCCTGGCCATTGTTAGAATGTCTTGCAGATGGGTGGAAGACTTGAGGAGCCTGTTGACAACCAGATTAAACTCGTGCGCCATGCAGGGCGCATGGGCCATCCCTCCTCGATACAGTGTGGACACCATGTTCTTCCCATTGTCTGTCACTATTGTTCCGATTTTCAGTTGTCGCGGAGAAAGCCACACATTGATTTCCTGTTGCATGACGCGGAGCAGTTCCTTCGTTCGGCTAGGAAAACCAGGTGTAGAACTTCTTGACACCGCTGTGCTCTGCACATGTGGTATGATGGAGCAGCACTTAGACTTTTGGAGGCTGAGGTGGTGGTGGAGAACGAGGATGCGGACACTGGCACAGGGGAAGCAGTTAGACAACGTGGAGGAGAAAGCAGTGTCTCTTGTTCAAGTTGTTGGTGTGGCTGGGTGGGAAGCACATTCACCCTGTGGGTGGGCCGTAAAGGAGATGTACTGGCCCTGACTGTAGTTACAGCTCCACACATCCGCGCTGCCATGCACCAATAAGCTCAAGGACTGGCCCACCTTCTGTTCTACATATTTGTGAAGGGCTGGCACTGCCTTTTTGGAAAAAATAATTGCGGTTTGGAACTCTCCTCCTCAGTTCAGCACAAGCCATAAGTTCTCTGAAGGGTCCACGACTTGAAAAGGGAGGGGCTGAACTTGGACAAGAGCATGGTCAGCTTCTACAACTTAGGATGGCTGAACGCATATAGTTGTCGCTTTGTAATCATCTCTTTCAATGACTGCTGCCGCCATGCGTAGCAAGGAGAAGGAGCATCCGAACCGGGAGATGATGTCAAAGACAAACAGCTCCCTTCAGCAGAGGTGCTAGAGCCTTGACTGGCTGAAAATGGCATGTGTGCCACTATGTGCTGCTGCTGCGGCGGCAGGATGGACCTCCACATCTGTTCCACGTTTCTCCCAGGCCATTGGATGGTGATGCTGCATGTGTTGACGCAGGACTGTAGTGCCAATGTTAGCTCCCTGGCCATGCTTCACTTTCTGCCCACAAATTCTACATTTACACAAGCTCGGCTCCTCCGGTGTCTTAACAAAAAGTGACTACTAACGCCGCTGCCTCGTTTACCCCCTGTACCACTGCTTCCTTGGACCCATGATGCGGGGTTTGTACCCTGCAGCCGTTTGGCTCCCGTACTCACTGCTGCCACCCTGATGAATCACTTGCTACAACCGGCTCCCAAGTGTGATCGGCTACATCATCGTAAATTTGCATTTCTCTGTCACTGCTATTCTCCTCAACGGTGTCAGTATGCACAACCTGCCTACTGCACGAAGCAGCGGATGTCTGCCCCACGTCTTCACTGCCAAGCAGCTGCTGACTGTCCTCAAACACTTCGTCCTCACTGTATAGTGGCGCTGAGCCCAGACCACTTAGTAGCTTTCTGGCTGAGGGAAAAGAAGGTGAGGGCCGCTGACCTGCTCCTGGGCCATGTCAACTAATTGTTGTATCTAAAAAACCCATAGATTTGTTGTCAGATGTTATATTTGAGGAATTGGGTGACCTAGTCAACCAATCAACAAGCTTTGGGTTATTGATCAACACACTGACGCTATATGATAACGGCAGTTCTGGCCTCAGATTCACCGAGACTTCGACATCCCCTTACAGTGCTGCGACATCTGCCTGCTCCACCTGCCACCTTTCTGTCTAACGTAGTGGTTAATAAGCTATGTGGATTTGACACGTCTTGCTCTCAACTTTAGCAACACAAAAAGTATGGGTACCCCACAATGGACACCCTGAGAGAGGAGCAGAAATCACTACAGCAGCTGTGTAGATATAACACAGATTTCTTCCTAGTGGCTTCACTAACAAAAAAGAACTGCTATTTGAGGTATACAGATCCCCCTAAATGCACACCCTGGGATTGGAGCAGAAATCGCTTCAGTACAATAAAAGCAGCTAGACGCTACAGACAGCACATGCAGTGTGAAATGTCGAGATTGCAAATGGCTGACAGTTTTTATAGGGCTGTGTGATATCCCATAAGCCTGCTGGTCGCTGATTGGCTTACAGGTCTGCAGATGTCATTGAGGGTGTTCCTTTCTCTGCCCCATGTAACACGTTGTGCTCGAGGCCATTTAGCTAAAAAAGCGGGGGGGGAAAAACTTCCTTCCCACGAATCAACATAATTTTGTAACGAATCGAATTTTCTGTGAAATTTGGATCGAATCCTACTTCGTTCGAATCGATTCACCCATCTCTAGTTGGGAGACACAGAAGAAGTCAGGAGAGGTAGAGGTGTCACCATGCAGCATGAGTGGCATTTGGATCCCCAATACATGATCTCCTCAGTCTTCCAGTTGAGGACCGGGGCATGAAGTTGCAGCCATGGAAGACCCAGGAGAAGAGATGAGATGGAAAGTGGCAGAACATAGAAGAACAGTCTTTCCTTTTGAAGAGCTCCAACAGAAATGTTCAGTGTGGTACCGGATCAGAGAGAAGCTGACCGCGGAAATAGCTAGAGGCTTCTCGAGAGGAACCACCAGAATGTGATGCCAGGAGACCAGAGCGGCATCCACTAAGTTCTCCGCAGAGTCCAAGAAGGCTGAGACTTGCACAGGAGCGTGGGTACTCACACTGTGGAGCACAGGAACAGTGACGCTTCTCCCAAGAGCCCTAGGTGCTGGCGTTTCCTGGACGTTGGGGACGGACAAGCACCAATGAAGTGCTTCATACTGGCACAGTACAAGCAGAGATTCTCCTCGCGGCGTCTGGAAAGTTTCTTGGCGGAGAGATGGACTTTGTCCACTTGCATAGATTCCTCTGCAGACAGCGCGGCCGGAGGCTTGAGCGGCCTTTGGAAGATGTCAAGTCCAGGCTCCTGACGCAACTCCTCAGCATGCTCCATGAACCGCACGTCTATCCCAGTGGCCAGGATGATGATACAACTCAGAGTTGTATTCAGATCAATGCGGCCAATGTGTCTTTGACTTGGGATGACAGTCCTTTTTTAAATGTTGTGGACACGAGCGCATCATTCCAGGGGAGCTCGGAGGCCAGGGTGCGGAACTTGACAACATATTCCCCCACGGACATGTCCCCTAGGTGCAGGTTCAGCAGCACTGTTTTGGCTAAGGAGGCTTGTGCGGGTTCCTTGAACATGGACCGGAATTCAGCCAGGAATGCAGTGTGGGTGGCCATGACTGGATCACCTTTGTCCCGTAGAGGGTTAGCCAAGGCCCGGCTTCAGCACCCGGCATACCTGGGCAAGTGTCAGGGCCCAGAGAGCTGCCGGGGGCCCACACACATCTTCACTCTTCACTTCCTGTAAGTACGAGCTGTGTCCTGCACCGTTCCTCCCCTCTGGGACAAGGCACAGCACAGGTAGAGGCTACAGAGCTGCCTGTGCGGTGCAGCACATTATGGGTTAATCCCCCCCACTCTCCCCCCATCTCCTCTTCACATGGAGCTGCAGTAAAGCAGAAATCTGTCAGCTCAGAGATCGGGACGAAGAGGAGGAGGAGGAGGAGAAACCTGAAGACTCCTCTGTGTGATACCAGAGCTGCTGCAGAGACCACATGGTATGTGACATGTATAGATGTGTTTTATTGATCCATACAGTGAGTGTATTGTATGTGTCATGATGTGTTTGCTTGCATGTGTGTCTGCATGTATTTGTCTGTCAGTGTGTGTGTTTGCCTCCATGCTTTATATATGTCTTGCTGCATGTGTGGATGTGTGAATGATATGAATCACCAAATATACATGAGAAGCAGAGAGGGGGTTCTTTGTCAGTGATGTGTACTATGAGGTTACACAGCAGATGAGGTAGGTATTATGAGGTTCTGCAGCAGCAAAGTTTTGCATTATGAGGTTCCGCAGCAGCTCAGGTGTGTATTATGGGGTTCCGCAGCAGCTCAGGTGTGTATTATGAGGTTCTGCAGAAGCTGAGGTGCGTAGCATGAGGTTCTGCAGCAGCTGAGGTGTGTATTATGAGGTTCTGCAGCAGCAGTGATGTGTATTATGAGGTTCAGCACCAGCCAAGGAATGTATTATGAGGTTCCGCAGCAGCTAAGGTGTGTATTATGAGGTTCTGCAGCAGCTGAGGTGTGTATTATGAGATTCCTCAGCAGCTGAGGTGTGTTTTATGAGGTTCTGCAGCGTTGAGGTGTGTATTATGAGGTTTTGCAGCAGTTGAGGTGTGTATTATGAGGTTCTGCAGCAGCTGGAGTTGCAGATTCAGTTTTATTACTTGGCAGAGTGGAGGGGCACACATTTTTAGGTTCGTCCTGTTGGTTAAATTACCTTAAAACTGCCCTGACTGTGACACGGCTGTTTGGGATAATAAACTGGGAAATATTTCAGGGAATAGGAGACCATTTTAGTTTTTGAATTTTTAATGCTGGCACTGCAAAGGGGCCCACTGAGGCACTGTCACCCAGGGGCCTACTGAAACCTGGAGCCGGTCCTGGTCTTGGGACCAATGGCCTTTCTGCTATCAAGAGGAAGCCTGTTCTTTTCGCCTTAGGGGTGGATATTGGGAGCATAGACAACAAAAGGTGTCTTTCTTCTGGTGATGGCCTGTCAGCTCACATATCAGGTCTATTACATAAGATCAGAAGGGCTGTAATACTGGGCATTCCCACCATATATGTATCATAGTGCCTGTGCTGTGGTGGCATCTCCAGCATTCAGCATGAGGGATAGATGTATTGTAGTTTGGCCGGGGTCCAATACCATCTAGATATGATTTTATAATTCGTTTTTTTAACTTTACCTGAGACTGACACCTTGTCACAAACCATCTTTGCTTTGGACCATTCTTCCATTGAGAATGTTTCACCCAGCTCCCTCTCCCATGATCCCACATAGGAGCCGCTTTCGCCCATTCATCTAGAAAGAGGCCATAAATCACTGAGAATGGGTGGGGTGTGACATGTGCACATGTATTCAAAGGGTTGGAGTACTCGGTAGAGGTTGAGATGACCTTTGTGAGTGTTGTAGAAATGTGACAGCAATATTCCCATATGTGGGGTGCCCGGGGTTGGAGGTGGTGATTTGGTCGAGGGGGCGAAGTGAAGAGTTATATATGGGATCTCTCAACACGAGCAGTGTTCCAGACTTAGGGGCGGCCAGGAATTCAGGTTGAAAGCCCGGGGGAAAATTCTGGGTTGTCGGTAACAGGTACCATAGGCCCGTCTGGGTCAAAGAGGCACACGGGAGCATCCAATGTTTTTTAAGACCTGAAGAGCCACGTAAGGCAGTGTGCGTTGATGGTGATCGAGTGTGGCGTAGGAGTGGGACCAAGGTAGCATGGTTAGTGGGGAAGGTGAGAGATTATCCTCTAGCTGTACCCACAACCTACTTCTCCTGTTTTGAAACCAGTATAGTATTCTGGCATATAAGGCAGCAAGGGAATAGCCACTCAAGTCAGGGAGGCCCAATTAATCCCCTTATAGTTTCCTTAGCATGAGTGTGGCCTTCGCTATCCTGGAAGTGTAGACTGACCATAAATACCTATTGCGGAGTCCCAATAATTTTCAGAAAAACAAGTTGGGTAAGGCTAGTGGAATTGTTTGGAAGAGGTAGAGAAGCCTTTGGCAGTATAGTCTTCTTGATGCAATTAACCTTGCCTACCCAAGATATCTGCTTAGTCCAGTTTGATCTCTGCAAATCCTATAAGAAGGCACCATATTTCAGGGCATATGTGGATTGGAGTTCTGAGGAGATCTGATAGGTAAGTAAGTAGGTTATGACCTTCTTTTACCAGGACAATGTATTTCAGGCGTAGGCACAAACCCATTACCACACTTTTGGCCACGTTTATTTTGTGGTTGCTAAAGTTTCTGAAGGTTTCAAGGACCTCCATTAGGATCTCAGGTTTGTTAGGTATAGTAGGAAATAGTCTGCAAAAGCAGAGCATTTTTATTCATGATCGCCTGCTGTAATACCCGTAATATCTGGGTGGGACCGTATGGCCCTAAGGAGATGCTCTATCACCAGTGCATACAGGAGTGAAGACAGAGGGCCTCCATGTCAAGTGCCATTTTTATGGAGAAGGGGGGGATAGTGAGCCATTTATTCGGATCTGAACTCGCGGATCACTATATAGGGTTTTAATCTTAGCCATTAATGCTGGGCCTAGTCCAATCTGAAATGAAGGTGGGGGTTTTTGTGGATACAACTTGGTGTATCAGAGAGAAGGACTTCAGAGTGTTGTCCCGTGCATCTTTGGTAGTTATAAACCTCACTTGATCAGGGTGGATAAGATCTCCCAGGAGATGAGCGATTCGACAGGAGATCAGTTTGGATAATTTGGTAGATTTTGGTGTCTGTGTTGATGAGGGAAACAGGCCTATAAATAGGGCATAACTGGGGTCCTTCCCTTCTTTGGGGATATCTGTAATATGCTCATGTAGAAAAGCGGGCGTCAAGGGATTTGGTTTGCGTTAAATGTAGCCAGTAAGCTAAGGGGAACATGGCTGAACATGGCTATGTAAAAGGCAGCAGTATACCCGTTGGGGTACCAGCTACGTGGCGTTGGACATAAATCTTGTCTATCCTACTGTATGAGTTATGCACCTGTGAGTAGAATGTGTAGTCCCTATCAACTGGATGATGCAACTGCCATTTGTTGCATAATTGCAAAAAACTGCAGGAGTTTAAGTAGTTGGTTGAGCTTGCTACATGACACAGAGGATTTGCCTAAGGACATGTCTAGGAGAAGATTGATGGTGAGGTCAAGTCTTTTAGCATTTTGAGCAGAAATTTCATCTGGTCATTGTTTGGGGCAAAGGTGTACTCAGAGACCTGGATATCACATTTGAGAAAGAGATACCTGGCCTCTGTTTCCAGTTTTGGAAACACAGTGTCCAAGACTGTACATTGTGTGGATTTGTGAATGAATAAGGACACCCCTTATGATTTACCCTCCGAGTTAGTGCAGTGAAACTGTGTGGGGTAGTGTATAAAATTCATTACAGGCGTTCAGTCTGTCATAAAGTGAGTCTCTTGAACACACAAGATCTTAACTCTTTGCTTGGGGAAAGAGTAGAGAACTTGAGAGTGCTTCTCTGCAATGTTTAGACCTTTAGCGTTAAGTGGGCATTGCCGTTAGCTCGCAATGGGAATACTTAACACAAGCACTAGGCATAAGGAACACAGCTTTCTCTGAGGCACAAGGTACAAAGATCCGTCAGGGTGTGAAGGGTGAGACTGGCTTATCACAGATTCCGGGAATGGCCAACACCAATCAATGGTGCCCGGGCACTTTAATTCTTCGGTAGCTAGCACATGCACCCTAGGTGGCAGGGGCGCATGCATCAGCTCTCTGGAGGCAGAGCAGTAGCGAGGACAGGTAAGTTAGGCTGGTGGGATGGTGGGGACTGTTGGAGAGCAATGAGTGTGCCTGCCACCTGAGATGTAGATCATGGGAGCACCCGTGACAACTAGAATACAGTTAATGTAACAAATATGGGTCAAGGGCTGTGTTGGGAATGGGATGGAAGGGAGGGGAAGGGCAGGTAAGAGCAGGGTAGAATATCAGGTTGGTGTGTTCCATCAGCTCTATCTGGTTCTTTTGGGGATGCCCTGTTTATCTTTGGAGCTGGAATTGGGCAGTGGGGTCTGCGCACTGCAGAGCCACCAGTGCCACAAAAGTCTCCCTGCATTGGGTGAGCAGAGGGTTCTTGGATGGGGGAGCTCCGGGCGGCCGCATTGCAGAGCGTGCAACACAATTCTGTAAAGGGAGAGCGCCCCTTTATATGCAGAAATTTGTGGTGCTGGGCATAGTAAATACATGTCCAAGCAGTTTTCATTCTTTCTAGTACAAAGTCCAACAGAAAACTGGCGCAAAGGCTTTAAAAATGTGGGTCAATGTTTCACATGGGAAGAAGGAATGACAGGACAAGTGAAACAACAGCAGTTTCATGTTTGCAGCACTTCATCTGGGTTACTTGTCAATAAGCCAGAATGGATTCAGTAAAACCACCCTTACACACAAAAAACATAAGGTAAAGTGGCCCACCCCTTAAATTATCTGGCTTAGAGCATTTATAGGATAAAGTAAACTAAAAAAAAAAACAAAGTTATTTAGCACATGCATCTGCTGCATGAAAATACTGCTCCTAATACTAATCTAAATTGCCTGCAAATATTTCCTCAATGTTTGAGTTCACAAATTCCCCATTCACAATGCCAGTAGTAGAGTGCCAATAAAAAAACAGAAATTCGGGGCTGCACTTCAGAATACAGACTGGGATCAAATACTGTCAAATGATGATACTAATGTTAAATGTGAGAAATTCAAATCTATCCTGGGTAATTATACTTCTAAATTTATTCCAATAGGTAACAAGTATAGGCGGGCTAGACTACACCCCGCGTATCTTACAGCTACAGTTAAAAATGCAATTAATGAGAAAAAGAGGGCTGACGGGTCACCTGAGGCTTTCAATACTTACAAAAAACTTACCAAAATCTGATCTGTAAAAAGGAAATCAAATCAGCCAAAATAGAAAATGAAAGACAGGTGGCTAAAGATAGCAAAACAAATCCCAAGAAATTTTTTAAGAATATCAATGCAAAAAAATGGGTCAAAACAGGTTGGACCCCTTTATTCTGAAAATGGGGCATCTGTGACTGGAGTCCAAGAGCAGGCAGAGATACTTAATAGGTTTTTTAGCTCTGTTTATACAATAGAAGAAAGAACTTCTGACGTGGGTGTTGCGAGTGCGGGCCATGCATCCTGTAATATACTAGACTGTGTGAATGTAGACATGATCTAATCTGAGCTCAATAAAATCAATGAGGCAGATTTACTTACCCGGTCCATTCGCGATCCAGCGGAGCGTTCCCTGTGGAGGATTCGGGTCTAGTGCGCCCGATGTCCACTAGGTGTCGCTGCTGCGCTGAAGTCCGTCGGAGTTCACTGGAGTCCACCAAGCTATCCTGGGTGCAGCTAAGTGCGTGTCAAGCGGCACTTTTTTAAAAAAAAATACTGAAGTTTTTCCGAATCCGTCGGGTTTTCTTACGGTCACCGCCGCCCCCCCCCCCCATTTCCGTTGCATGCATGCCGGCGCCAATGCCCCACAATCCGATCGTGTGCAACAAAAACCCGGGGCAATTCAGGGAAAATCGTTGCAAAACTGTAAAATTTGGGTAACCCGACAGAAAAATGCGATTTGGACCCTTAGTAAATGACCCCCAATGTGTACAAGGCTCCTGGACTGGATGGGTTACACCGCAGAGTTCTTAAAGAACTCAGTTCTGTTATTGCTGTACTGCTGTCTAAAATCTTCAGGGATTCCGTAATGTCTGGGGTGGTGCCAGGTGACTGGCACAAGGCAAATGTGGTGCCAATATATAAAAAGGGCTCTAGAACTTTGCCAGGCAATTACAGGTTTGAAAGCTTAACTTCCATTGTGGGGAAAATATTGGAAGGGTTAGTAAAAGACTATATACTGGAGTATGTGACATCAAATTGTATAATAAGTGACAGTCAGCATGGGTTTACTAAGAATAGAAGTTGTCAAACTAACCTAATCTGCTTCTATGAAGAGGTGAGCAGATGCCTGGATGGAGGAGCTGCTGTGGATATTGTGTTCTTGGACCATGCAAAGGCATTTGATACTGTCTCTCATAGAAGCCTGATGGGTAAAATAAGGTCTATTGGTTTGGCAGAAATCATTTGCAATTGGATTGAGAATTGGCTGAAGGATCGTATCCCGAGAGTTGTGGTCAATGATTCCTACTCGGAATGGTCACCAGTTATGAGTGGTGTACCCCAGGGTTCTGTGCTTGGTCCACTACTATTTAATATATTTATTTATGATATAGAGGTAGGAATTAATAGCACTGTGTCTATTTGTGCAGATGACACCAAGCTGTGTAGTGTAATACAGCCTGGACAGGTACCGCCTGTATCAGGGCCTGAGGAGGAAACTCGAGCATCTCGTCTCGACTGGAGGTAGTCGTGAGGACATCTCCAGAGTGAAATCCTTGCTGAAGAGGTGTCAGTACGATAGACACGCATCTTTGGTTTTTGAGAGGGATTACGGGAAATATCGCTCGCCCGACCCTTACAGAAACTGCAAGATGTCAGTGAATGGTAAAGTTGTCACAGGACTGGTTGACAGTACGGGGTCCCTGAAAAGGTCCAGATCAGGGATCCTGGAGGTCGTCAGATCCTTCTACTCGCACCTCTTGGGCAGGAAGGATCTAGATCGGGATGTGATGTCAGCTTTCCTGGCTGAAACTGTCCCTGAGCCAGGAGTAGACCCCTCTCTTGATGTTTTGACAGAGATGATCAGGGAAGAGGAAGTCAGCTGGGCGATTGAAGGGCTCGCCCTCAAGAAATCGCCAGGTCCGGATGGCTTAACATCTGAGTTCTATAAGACCTTTAAGGACGCCTTGGTTCCCCTCTTGACTGAGGTATTCAATGAGTGTCGTTCCTCGGGCACTCTGCCGAAGTCAATGAGGAGGACAGCCCTGATCATCCTGTCAAAGGGTAAGGACCGATCTTGTGTTGAGAACTGGCGTCCCATAGCGCTTCTCAATACGGACAGAAAGGTTTTGGCAAAGGTGCTGTTTAATCGGCTGGTGCAGTTTGCGCCCCAGCTCCTTTCAGGGACCCAGCACTGCTCTGTTCCAGGCCGCAGTACATTTAGTGCTGTGCTTTGTGTCCGGGAGGCAGTGGAGCAGGGCAGGGCTGGTAACTGGAATGGGTACTTGCTGTCCTTGGATCAGGCAAAAGCGTTTGATCGGGTTAACCACGAGTACCTCTGGTCTGTCCTTCTGAGGTATGGCCTGCCGGGGGAGTTTGTCAATTGGCTGAAAGTTTTGTACGCAGGGGCAGACAGTTTCCCGCTTGTGAACGGTTGGATTGGCCGCTCTTTTGAGGTCGGGTCTGGTGTTTGCCAGGGTTGTCCTCTGAGCCCACTACTGTACGTGTTCGCGATTGACCCATTCCTTAGGAGGGTTGATCGTGGGCCGTTGGTGGGAGTCGGGATGGATCGGGCAGCACCGGAAGCCACTCTAAGGGTGGTAGCGTATGCTGATGATGTCACCATTTTCGTGTCCTCGGGAGGGGAGGCGCAATGGGTGATGTCAGAGGTTGACCGCTACTCAGAGGCTTCTGGGTCCAAGATCAACCGGGATAAGTGTGAGAGTCTCTGGCTGGGAGAGGGAGGTCCAGGCTTTGATCTCCCGGACACTCTTCCAGGGCCCCAAGACTCTGCCAAAGTTCTCGGCATCGAATTTTGCCAGGGGGTTACCCCATGCAAAACTGGGACGGCAGGCTTAAGATCGCTGCTCAGAGAGTGGACCAGTGGAAGGGTTGGTCTTTGACTCTCAGAGAAAGGGTTAACCTGATTAAAACTTACCTACTCCCGTTGCTGATTTACCTGGGCAGTGTGTGCATGTTGCCAGAACCCCTCTGGACTCGGGTCTACAGTCTGTTCTTCCAACTGTTATGGGGGAATAGGCTGAACCTAATCAAGAGGGAGGTTACTTACCGCACCAGGAGACAAGGAGGGTTGTGTATGGTCAACCCTGTGGTGTTCCTAGTGAATACCTTTCTTAAGATCAATGTTGCAAACCTCTGGAAAGAGAGGGCTCCTCCGTGGGTATACTCCTGTAGGGGATGGTTTAGGCCTTTCTTCCAGGAATGGGAGACAGGAGGACAAGTGAAGGATCTTCGCACACCGCATGGGCATCTTCCGGCTTACGCTACCCCGGTTCTGAAGGTGATTCGTCGGTGGAGTCTGGGAATGTGGGAGATCAGGACCATGTGGAGGAAACTCCTTGACAAGAGGGTTCTGTTTGCCCGTTTCCAGAAGCCTCTGGCCCTCAGGGATTGCCCAGGTCAGGATCTGAGGGTGGGTTTGAGTTTATTGAATTCTATCCGGATCCCCTTGAAGTTTTGGGATGTGACTTGGCGCTGCTTCCATGGAAAGCTGTGTGTGAGGGACAATCTGAAGTGTAGGAGCTCTGAGGAAAGGGGTTGTCCCCGGGAGGAGTGCGGTGGCCTGCTGGAGAGCATGGACCACTTCCTGCTTCAGTGCCCCTTTAACACGGAGGTGTACAACCGGGTGAGCGCTTCCATCCATTGGCCCGGGTTGGCCGGTCTCTCCTATGCGGAGTGGGCCTATGGAGCATTCAGAGGCCTGGGTGGCCGGGACCGCTGCACGTTATTCCTAGTTAGCCTAGTGGTCAGGTACCACACGTGGAACGCACGGTGTTTAGTTTCGACGCAGCGTAAAATCCTCCCGGTGGATGAGGTGGTCAGGAACATTCTGGGTGACCTGGTGAAGGTGCGCTCTCTGGAGTATGAGGGGCTGGGCACGGGGAGGGCCTCTCTCCTTTGGAGGGGGTTCTCCTTTAGTGTCCCTTAGTCTGTCATCTCCTCTCCTGGTGTTGGGCTGATGCTGCACAGTAGATTTTTGTTTTGTATTCTGAGGTTATAGTGATGTAGGGCTTGCAGGCGCCGAACCTGGGCTTTATGTGGTTTTGATTGATGTTGTTCAGATTGTATTTGTATTCTGTTTTCTTTATGTTATGTTGTAAATACTGTATATTGTATATTGTATATATTGTATATAGTGGGGTTTGGGACATAGTGTTAGGTTGGGAGGGGAGTGATGGTGGTGGAATTAACGAACTGACCTTGGACTCTATGTCCCTGGGCACTGGTCTGGACTAAACGCAAACTTTGGATGTTAGACCAGTGTCTGGGGGGGAAGGGGAGGGTGCGGGCGAGGGATTTAGTTTAGTGTAGTGTTGTGTGTATTTGTTATTATATTTAAAAAAAAAAAAATGGGTGTGGGGTTGTTTGTTATTAGAGGGTGTTGGGTGAGTTTATGTATATTTATAGTCATTTATGTTTATTTGTGGGTGTGGCTTGTCTTTGTTTATTGGTTTGGTTTAGGTTGTGATAATCGGTTGGGTGGGGGTTGTGGTATTTGGTGTTTAATCATTTCGGTGTATTTTAAGTTATTGTTTTTTGCTAGGTGTGAATGGGGCTGGACCAGCAGGTAAAATATTGTATATATTGTATATTATGTTTGGTTTGTATTGTTATGTTTTTTACTTTTATATAAAATAAAAGATCTACAGTCTATGGAGGATGTTCATAGGCTGCAGGGTGACTTGGACAAACTGAGTGTTTGGTTGTCCACAAATGTAAGGTTATGCACCTGGGGGCTAATATTTCAAAGGCAAAATATGTCCTTGGGGGAGTAAATCTGGGAGAGTCCCTTGTTGAGAAGGACCTGGGGGTACTATTAGATCATAAATTGAATAATAGCATGCAATGTCAATCAGCTGCCTCTAAAGCCAGTAGGATCTTGTCATGTATCAAAAGTGGTATGGACTCTTGTGATAGGGATGTAATATTACCACTGTACAAGTGCATTGGTTTGCCTCACCTGGAATATGCTGTCCAGTTCTGGGCACCGGTCCATAAAAAGGATGCCTTGGAGTTCCTCGTCTTTGGAGGGTATGGAGTTATGAGGAAAGATTAAAACAACTAGATTTATTTAGTCTGAAAAAGAGACAAGTACGAGGGGGACATGAATAATTCATATAAATAGATGAGTGGTCCATACAAAAAATATGGTGGTAAGTTATTTCAGATGAAATCAAATCAAAAGACGAGGGGGGCACTGTCTCCGTCTGGAGAAATCAAGGTTTAATCACCAGAGGTGACAGGGCTTTTTTACTATGAGAACTGTCAATCAGCAGAGAGATTCAAGAAGGGTCTAGATGCCTTTTTACACCTAAATAACATTGATGGTTACGTTACATAGAATTGTTTCCCCTAAATCCCTTTCTCATGCAACCCCTTCCCTTTCTTGGTTGAACTTGATGGACATGTGTCTTTTTTCAACCATATAAACTATGAAACCTCCTACATCAATGCTGTCCATAGAGTCCAGATGTTTCGTACTTGCCAGAGAAAGCTCCTTTATAGCTCACCTGCCAGTAGTTATTCTGAAGCTCCTTCTATGGAGCTGCTTTTGTGCTATGTGTGCTATTTTTCTTTTTTTTTATCATACATTTTATTGGGTTTTTTAAACAGAATTATACAATATAGGGCGTCAACCAGATTGCATTGGTGCAAATAACAACACAGTAATACAAATCTCAAGTGGAAGGGGAGGGGAGGAAAAGGGGGAGAGAAGGTGGACAGGAAAAGGGAAGGGATGGCAATGAAAAGGGGAGGGGAAGATTGTACATATCAGAGGAGGGGGGTAACAGTAGCCATAACCACAATATTAACTGTTAACAATAACCATAACATTAACATGTTCCCTGTATGCGTCCACCCATTAACTATGCCACTGTTGGACTTGATGAGTCTGTCCTGGGGTATGATTGAATAAATAACATATGTGTAGCACCAAAGTATGTAAGAGAGTGAGGTAAATGTGGTTTGTGAAGTTTAGGGAGGGTTGGATGCATAGTATGCATGCCATTTGGCCCATGTATGATTGTGTGTAGGTTATGAGCCCGTTCTGATTGCAATACGTTTTTCCATAGTTGCGTTGAATTGTATACCCTGCACAACCTCCTTAAGTAATGGGGGGAAACTAGATTTCCATTTTTTAGCTATGTGTACTCTGGTGAATGTCAAAATGTAGAATGTCAACAATTGGTCCTCTTTGTTTAGATCATCAAGATCTAGGAATAGGAGAGCCACCTGAGTACCCCATCGAGGAGGGAACAGGAGGATTTTTTTTCAGGAAAAGAAAGATGGAATGTCAGAAGCGAACAATATTCCCACAATTCCAGCACACATGTAAAAGAGTGCAGGTATCTCTATTACATAACATATACATTTTGAAAAGACAAAATGGGGTAAGATACCACCTGTACAATAGTTTCGTGGGTACCTCTAAGTGGTTGATGCATTGAGGAACACCGCTTTCCACTGTTGGGGGGAGAATTGGCTTTGTAGTTCCTTTTCCCATCTAGAGACAAAGCAAATGTCGGACTGTATGACAGCATCATAGATCACTAAAATACCTAAACACTTTTAAGAGGGTTGTAGAAATAGGATTCTAAGGGAGTTGAAGGGACCCACGTCATACCCTGAGGAGAAATGTCTGATCTGAAGGTATTTGAAGAATTCTTTATTTTAAATATTAAATTTGGAAGTGATTTCACTAAAGGGAAGTATAACTGATCCTTTATGAAGATCCCCTATAACCAGTAAAACCTGATAATGTGTCTGATAATGTGTTGGTCGGTTTTAAGACGAACATCTCTATGTATGAGGGGGAGTAATTTAGCGGATTGTAACAAACCTTGCCACAAGGATATGGATGCCCTAAGTGTAGGGATATTCGTAGGACATGGGAACTTGTCCACCCTGGCCTTCCACAATCAGTCCATGGGGGGCATGTTATGAAAGGAAGCAGACTCAATTTGTACCCAAAACTTGGACGTGTCCCCCTGCTACAGAGGTCAGCTATTACTGCTCTGTAATACAATTTGAGGCACGGGCAGACCAGACCCCCTTCTGCCACCGGTTGAGTTAAGGTAGCCAGAGAAACCCTTGCTCTCTGACTTCTCCACACAAAGGAGGTCAAACTTTTTGCAGAGTTTGGTAAGAAAACAGGGATATTCCTAAAATAATTTAAAAAAATTATTATTTTCATCATATTCAGAATCAGTGATTTTGGATGCATTACTTTTATAGAAACGTTAAGTGGTTTAAGATTGCAGACACCCCAGCTAGAGATCTCTTCGGGTCTATCAGGCATAACACAACGTCATCCGCAAATAGGCCAATGCGATGCTCCATGTCCCCGACTTCCACCACACTAAGATCAGGTGATAGACGGATAGCTTGAGCTAATGGCTCCATGACTGAAGCAAAAATCATCGGAGACAGGGGGCGTCCCTGCTTCATCCCATTAGTTTTAGAAGGTTCTAGAAAGAGTGCCTGTGTTGAGAATCTGAGCTGACAGAGAGGGTCCAAAGGCCTCCAGGGTGCATTTCAGGTAGCCCCAGTGAACTCAAACATTTTCTCCGCATCCAGTGTGAGGAGCAGAGAAGGTGTGCGATGTGCCTCCACAGCCGCATGTGCCATCTATCGTTTGTCTATCTTTAATAAAGAATAAATGATACCTCTTCATGGAGGCGGTGTGCCGAAAAGCACATGAGGTGTCAGTCATCTGGGACGACGTGGGAAATCCCCATTCCAGGTAATTATCAGCATATTTATCATGCATATCCAGTACATATCATCACCACTTTGTATTTATAGACTAAGTGAATTACCTGCATGTATATAAGGCTCACAATGTTAATACACATGAATGTGCGGCCTTTCAGCTATGGATTGGAAAGACTTCTGTTGGTATCACGATACTTTAGAAAAACAAAAATAATTTTATCTATTGCCTGTGAGGACATGCCAGGGCCAAGGAGCCATATCCTTAATCTTGACAGGGCTGTTTTTTTTTCTTTCTGACAAAGCTAGAAAAAAAAGGCCAAATATGCATTATATCTGTAGTTTTAATATTTCCAGGTCAGAAAAAAATAGATTTATATGCTTTTTCAGCATGTTTGATTGAAAGAATTTGTAATTGAATTTTCAAACACGCTACTTTCATCTTGGATGAGGCAATATACACTTTGATAATAACACGGCTATGTCATTAGAAAGTAACCCATTTACTAGTTTTTGCATAAAATGAGATACGAACACTGCTCAAAATGCTTTCTAACATAATGCACCTTATTTTCATTGTATTCAGTGGATTTGATATGAATAAGTTATTTCCTAAGTGCATCAGCAATGTGCATTTTCTGCTCAGAGGCAGCTTTGGGCTAGTAGTCTGACAAACGCTATGTGATCTGAGACATCAGCTAGCACTGATTTGTACAGTTTCTTCTTTCATTTTTATTTAAAACTTTTTTTCTCTACGCACAAGCACCAGGCTAGCACCATTTTAGTTATTTACTCATTCTCCAGAAATTATACATCATATAGATATGAGCCATATAGAAAACTACTTTAATTCAGTTCTTCATTTCACAATATATTGTTTCCCTCAAGGGGTACAATCAATTTTCGAACGCTAAGAAGGTGGCGCTGGCTGGTTCCGTTTAAAAGATTATTTATTTAGTCAAAAACATGTTAATAAAAATAGATTAAAATAAATTGACATGTTTTTTGTGGCATGTTTTTGATTAAATTTAGTTTCAAGCATCTAATTCCATTCATTTATCAAAAGGATAATATGCCATAGTAGCGCCCCTTGTGTTTTATATCCCCAACATTTCATAGTATAGACTTTTCAGCACTTGCTTTCAGCTTCTCTGTACATCATTCTGTATAATAAGAATATAAAAGTGTTTGGAAAGCCCAGTGGTCAAGCTTGATAAAATACTTTTTGCCAGACACTTTTTAGACAGGAATACTCATAAAAAAGTGTCATAGTAAAGAGAAAACCCCCAAGCTTATACTTACTGGGGCACATTTAGTAAGGGATTTGTGCCTGTTTTCTGATGGACTTTGCACGTTCTTTTAGGTGTAAACAGCTTGCACAGATATTTAGGAAGTGTTAGGCTTGGTTAGTTAGGGATAAAGAAGTAATGTCCATAGTTCATGGGTTGGTAAATTATCACATGGGCATCGCAGAAACAAAGGCTTTGCTTTCCTTGGAGTAGGTAGTATCCGTAAATCACTGGTAGCATATGTAAACCACACTCCAGGAAGTCTTATATTCTTTGGTGCATAGGAGTGAACATTTGATTCATTGTCTGACATCATCCTAGTTTCAGCATTTAGCATACAGCAATACTTCACAGCCCCCCTAAAATGTTTTTATTTTAGCTCTCCCTCACATCTCAGTTAATCCCTTAGGAGTTAGTCAGCAATGGGGGAGAGGTAGGATTTTTTCACCACTTTGAGACGGGCGGAGCTTCATGCTCCACCCCCCTTTGTACTTGGACTTGATTGCTGGCCAGACTCCTCCGATCCTTTACCTTTTTAGATGTCCCTATATACTACTTGAGTTTTAAGTGGGGGTACTGAGACTCCAATGTTGTATCAGGTGAAGCCTGTGCTGGGCTCACCATCAGGGGAGAAGGGGCCCTTTGGAGTTCAATGTACTTCATGTCTCTCCTTTTGGTTTTCTTTTTTCGTTTTTTAATGGCCTTAGACATTAACATCTTAATGCAACATATGACCAAAATCTAATGACAAATATAACATTATAAGGACACACAAGAGAAACAATCCTAATTATTTAAGGGCTGACCGCCAATCACTTAGCCAACCAAACCTAAGAATCCCATGGCTGGTCAATACTAGAGTTTATTTGTTTCCCTAAGAAGTTTATTAGTTCCTATCAAATCTTTAACCCCTTCACATTCTTAAAGGCAGACCCATAGCTAACACCCGCGGTCAGAGCTTGCACCGATTGCGGGTGGTCACCTCTTCTTTGCCGCTGGCAAAGTCACCGGCGGCACTCAAAGCATGGCGCAGCCATATTACCTCTGATTGTCGCTTACCCAAACGTCATCGGGGGGCAGCGATCGGTTGCCATGACAGCTTCGGGTCTTCGTTTGACCCGAGGCTGAATGGTTTCTGCATATTTGTTACAATGAGCCAGTGGCTCATAATGATTGACATGCAAAAACTCCATATACTGCAATACAGTAGTATTGCAGTATATGGTAGGAACGATCCGACCCTCTAGGGTTAATGTACCCTAGAGGGTCTAAGAAATTGTGAAAAAAAAGTTGAAAAAATGTAAAAAATTTATAAAATATAAAAAATTCAAATCACCCCCCTTTCCCTAGAACTGATATAAAATAGAATAAACAGTAAAAATAACAAACACATTAAGTATCACCGCATCCCAAAATGCCCGATCTATCAAAATATAAACACGGTTATAACCGGCGGTGACCTCCGAGACAGGAAATGGCGCCCAAATGTCCGAAATGCGACTTTTACTCCTTTTTACATGGCATAAAAATTGTAATGAAAAGTGATCAAAATGTCGCACAGTCGTCAAAATGGTAGCAATGAAAGCGTCTGCTCATTTCGCAAAATATAACATGAGGATGTTAGCGTCATAAAATGGCAACATTTTTGTATCCTTTTTCGTACACATTTGTTTCATTTTTGAAAATGTATTAAAAAGCAATAAAACCTATATAAATTTGGTATCACCGTGATCGTACCGAACCAAAGAATAAAGTAGAGTTGTTATTTGGAGTGCACATTTTGAATTTTTTCCCTGCTTCCCAGTACAAGGCATGTTATAATAAATAACATCATAGGAAAGTAAAATTTGTTACGCACAAAATAAGCCCTCGCACAGCTCTGTACATGGAAAAATGAAAAAGTTATGGATTTTTGAAGGTGGAGAGCGAGAAAAGAGTGAAAAAACCCTGCTTCCTTAAGGGGTTAATAAGGCATAAAAGTAACAAAATTTGAGTTGAGTGAACCCAATTAGGTGTTTCTTCTAGCTTTACAGACGTACTTGCAGAACCTGGAAGGCATCATCAAATGTGTGGTCATCTCTCTTCCTCACATGCCTCTTTATCACCAGGTTGAAGCTAATGAAAACTCAAAAACATACTTTAGTACACTGCATGTTTAAGGTTATTATATACAGGCAGTCCCCGGGTTACATACAAGATAGGGTCTGTAGGTTTGTTCTTAAGTTGAATTTGTATGTAAGTCGGAACTGTATATTTTATCATTGTAACCCCAGCCAAATTTTTTTTGGGTCTCTGTGACAATTGGATTTTAAAAATGTTGGATCGTCATAAGAACCAGGATTAACAATAAAGCTTCATTACAGACACCGGTGATAACTGTTATAGCTGATTATTGTAGCCTAGGACTAGAGTACAATAAATTACCAATATCCAGAGGTCCGTTTGTAACTAGGGGTCGTATGTAAGTCGAGTGTTCTTAAGTAGGGGACCGCCTGTAGTCTGAAAGTATCCCATAATGCATTTGGAGCAACTGTGAATAATGATAATCTAATCTAGAAACCGGACCTCCGCGGGATGGTTAAGTTCAGGCACAGGGTCAGGGCAGGTGGCAGAGATGCAAGGTTAAGTCCAATCCGGTGTCAGCAACTGGAGGTCCAGGCAGATGGGAACGGGAACAGAGGAACGGGCTGGAAGACACAGGAGCATGGGACCAGGAATGCAGGAGCACAGGAACATGAATGCAGGAACAGGACCGCAGGAAAACAGGAACAGTAACACAGGAATATCGCAGGGAGACAATCACAATGGCATAAACACAAAGAATCGTCAGGGTGTGCAGGAAGAGGCAGGCGAATATGCATTTTCAGAAAATGCCCAGCGCCAATTAACGCCTCGTTGGCCCTTAAAATCTAGAGAAGCCGGTGCACGCGCGCCCTAGGAGTAGGGAACGCACGGCAGAGGAAGAAGTTGCAGGAGCCGGGACAGGTAAGGCGCACAGGCGACGCGCTAGCTTGGGCAGAGGGGCACGGATGAGCCTGCGATATGGGTGGCGGGACCACCCGTGACACAAACCAAATTAAATCTCATGGGGATTCAATCCTTTCTTTTTGTTGGCCTATATCTTACTGGATGGGCTAATGGGTAATGGTTTCCCAGTCTCCACCATTGCCTTTGAATCTTTAGTTTCAGAGTCCCAATGAACCTATCAACGTTCCTGCTACTTTGTGGATGGGGTGGGATGTGAACTGCCTTATCTATCCCTAAATCTTAACTTATCTTGAGAAGTGGGTACATTTGAGCACTTCTGGTCACTTATACTCGTAGACCACTTTTGACAGGAGTTTTTGTTCTGGCTTTTGGCGAACCTGAAAATAAATCAATGTGCTCCAAAATATACTCATAAACTCTACACTTAACAACTAAACATAGTCAATGCGTTTCTCTCTGGGAAAGATACAAAAAGTCTTTGGTGTGCTAGGGTAGCAGCTTCGCAGTCTTTAGCACAGAGGCAACTACAGCAAATACTGGAACACCTGGATGTTTTTCACTGGTGGGTATAGCCACAAGTAACCATAAGTAAGACCTGGCAGAGAAAAACAGCAGCACAGTCCTCAGCAAAAATAGTAATGGGTGCTATCCAGTACTCTCACCAGCAAGAGTCCATAAGATATCCAAACATAAGAAAATGGCAGCACTCCAAAATAGTGAAAAAATGAACTTGATATTTATTCCACCTCGAGCAACGTTTCGGCAGTGTTCCCAGCTTTGACAAAGGCCAACACTTGTGAGACACTAGCTGCAAATGCTTGCTCTATAACACTACTTCTGTAAACAGAAAATCTTCAATCACAATGGAGACACTTTCTTTTTGGGACAATCGAATTCAACTTCTACAAATAAATCGATAATGTCCTATTTCTGTGGATAAGAGAATTTTAACTGGGCTGCAGAATATCTGCTCAGGAACATAACTCCACAGGATTTCATATTAGAAAACAATAAACTACAATTTTTTGGTACTCAACACTTGGTCACAAAGTAAACCAAATAAATTTCTGACAAGTCAACTGAAATAGTTTCTAAAGTCACTGGTTACCAATTCTAATGACATGACATGACTCTATTTTGACTCCATAAATCCACCCGATTACATGGGATAAAGGGGGTAGAGTCCAACAGGGTACGCTCTGGATGCAGATTCCATCTTTTCTCCTTTGTTTTCTGGGAAGAAAAAATACATAAAATCTATTTTTCTTCAAACTGCTCTCCAAAACAACAACTTTGACCTGTCTCATTGCCCGTCTCTTGACTTTGGGATATGGGATGGACCCCCACTTCATCTTAAAATAACACAAACCAGAGGAAGCAGTGTGTCTGGAATAAATACACAAAACACTTTCTTTGTGGTGTCAATGGCCACAGCTTTATTTAAATCAAAAGACTGAAATACTTAGAGGAGGAGTCAGGTGAAGTGCTAGGGGACTAAACTGTGAGATCCAAAGCTGACTGACATACAGCACCCGGCCAAACAGCAATAAAGGGGCGTCACGGTCTGGCTTGCCATTCTAGCAGAGCCAGCACCACCGTGGCCTGCCCCCGAATGACATTACCATTATGACATCCTTCAGGCTGGCCACTTCTAAAGCTTAGCCTCTTCACCACCCTGAGGTTTAACATCTTCTATTAGTTAAAAAAGTTCACCTGCAACTTCTACTGAACTCCTCCACCGCCAACTGAAAGCTGTGACAGATAGGAAAACCTGCTATACTTTATTACATAAAATTGACTTTTTTCTTTAAAATAAATATATGTCACAATTCATATATTTTACAATATACAATATGTTTCTTCATGTTCTTCTGGTGAGAGAAAGAGGAATAGAGATACAGAACAGGAAGTGACATCTACTGCAGGGTCCTACCCTTCTCACATTACCACTCTTGATATACTCTGTCCCCTAATAGACCTGCACCACAAACCACTTATTTAGTTCCCTTAAAGCAGACACACATACATAAAAAATGCAGGTGTTCTATGTCGCCCCATACCAAAGTCATGTCCCCCTTTGCTTATGGCTCCGAGTTTTACTTTCTATCGAGATCTCTTAGCTAAGCGGGCATTCTGAAGGGTCCTCCACACAGATCCAATAATTTACAACCTACTATATCTGGGTAGCATTCCTTTTCGCTAATTAATTATTCCAGCATAAATATTTAACTTCTGCTTCTTGCTGGGGAAATATCTTATACATCAGCCTGTATGGCGGTATGATGACTAATGAAACAAATGATGGCTGATGACTTAACTACACTACTCCCAGCTATTAGCACCCCACAGAAGATCAATACTTATATATGACCAGGTTCAATAACCAGAGCTTTACTTGATTTGATTTGGATTTGCACACTAAAACCTGCATGCCACTCAGAATGTATTGATCTCTGTTCCAAATTAGATATCAATATATGAATGTATGTTTATTATATAATGCATACACAAAGAATCACACAGACACAGGCATGGTCTCTAAAATTCTCTGACAGTAAATCTCCTTGAATGTCTGTCCCATAGAGCCCCCCCCCAGAGGACTTCTTAAACAAACACTTCAACCAAAACAATGTCCTCTTACAAAGCATTTCATAGCAGCTGCTAAATATACAATAAGTGTCAGTTTAAAGTTCTCCCGCTTATAAATCTCCCCAGGTTCCTATTGTCGGGAAATCCCAACCCCGACTAATGAGGAGCCTTGTGGTTGCCCCGTGTGCTGCGTCGATACTATCCCTCTCTAACTTCCCTATCTAAAAGGATAGGGGCATACCAGTACAAAGCAATACCAGCCCCGAGCACCTACTCAGTGATTGCTCCGGTCAGTGACCTGCGTCCATATAGTGTCCAGTAATATAACAGGATTGCCTCCTGTCACTGACCAGCGTCCATAAGTGTCCAGTGATACCTTGATTGCTCCTGTCACTGAATTACAGTTGTTGTTTGTTACCTAAAAGAAAAAAAGCTACAAAAAAAAAAAGAATAAAATATAATAATTTTTTTTTTACAGCTATACAGTGTAGTTTCAGGTAATGATATACACTTTTGTGAATATGGTCTCAAGATGGCACAGCGGATGTTTACTGCGGAGGAAGCCTATGCTATGATCGGTTCAGACACAGAGACCGCAAGTGAAATTGATGATGAACTTTTCGTTCCTTCATCGTCATCTAGTGCAAGCGATGAGCTAGTAGCAATGCGCTCCAGCTGAGCGAAAGTCAGCCAAGTACTAGCAGTAACGACCCAGACTGGCTGTCCCGCAGAATCATATGCCCCACAAATTCCGATTTTGTTTCTGTGCCCGGCGTTAAGATAGACCACCACAGGTTATGGTAGGCAGATTTTTTTTAAGTTCTTCTTTTCAGAAGATTTAGTAATCTTAGTCCACCAAACAAATGTGTACGACGCCGCCAATTTTTGGCTACCACCCTGAATCACTTATGTTCGTGATAACATGTGAAGCCAGTTGACCAGGCCGAAATGCTGATATTTTGGGGCCTTTTTTGAATATGGGCCTTGTAAAAAAGCCAACACAGATCAGACTGGTCACCCGATGTATTGTCGACACCCCCTATGTATCGGGACGTGATGCCGCGCAAACGCTTCGAGGCTAAATGCGCTTCATTCTTACAGTGGACAACTCATTGTCACCCAGCAAGTGACCCCAGCTATGATCGGCTTTTAAATAGGCCTCTCATGAAGCATTTTAATTTAAATTTGCAGAGGTATATATGCCTGAAAAAAATTTGGCAATTGACAATCCCTGGTGTTGTTAAAGGGAGATTAAAATTCAGACAATATCTCCCAACAAGAGAGCCAATATGGCATGAAAGTTTATAAAGTCTGTGAAAGCAACAGTGGCTTTACCCACCCATTTTCGGGTAACAAGGGAAAAGATTCAAAATTAATCCTCCTGAATGTCCCCCCAACCTTAATGTTAGCGGCCGAATGTTTTGGGACCTAATCACCACCCACTGTTGACAAGGGGTATCACTTGTTTGTTGATAATTTTTTTACAAGTGTGCCCCTGTTGTAAGCCCTTTTCCAAAAAAATACTGTGGCTGTGGCACCATCAGGAGAACGCAAAAGGCCTTCCAAAGGCACTGGTCAATTTTAAATTAAACCGGGGAATGCAAAGCTCTTTTGCATGATCATTTATTGCTGGTAAATACAGAGATAAAAAGGATGTGCATGTGCTAACCACCATTCATGCTAACGAGAGCAGCCCTGTTCCTGTCCGTGGTAGAAATCCACCACTTCAAAACCTCTCTGCATACAACATATATAAGAACATGGGAGGGTAGACCTTGCGAGCAAAATGCTGGCAGCCCTACAGCGCAGTTAGGAAGTCCAAGGTCTGGTACAAGAAACTGGCTATTATCTGGTGCAAGTGCCCTGTACAATTCATTCATCATTTACAAAAAGACCGGCCACCAGGGATCTTACCTGGACTACCCAGGAAAAAGTAATAAAAAATTTAATTTTTGGAGACCTGGGTACGCAGCAAGGGCTACAACTCAAGTTATGCCAGCAGATAGTTGCAGGCAGCACTTCCCATCCCAAGTCCCACCAACTGCAAAAAGGGGCCCTCCCAAAAAAGATGCCGTGTCTGCTATAAAAGGGGTTAGGAAGGACACTGGTTATCAGTGCATGACATGCCATGACCAACCAGGGCTGCATTCATGAATGTTTCCGCAAATACCATACTCACTAGAATATTATTTTTTTTATTTAGTCATTCAGAAAGTCCACATATTTATGCCTGCCCCCTTCACATTTATTGGCCACTTCAAATTAAAATTCTCATTATACCTCCTGATGAATATTATGCGGATTGTAAAAATTGGGTTTCATTTCCTTCTCAAACTCACAAAAGTACTAGGTTGGGAATTAGGTTCCACACTGATGTGACTTCTGAAGGGATTCTATAATTCACTTGCTCAATTCCTCTTCCAGGAAGATGGGACCTGTAATTCATTGCACCTGATTGTGGCCAGAAAGCTAAAATGGCGCTCCTTCCATGTAGGCCCTGCCAATTGTCCAAAAAACAGATAATGGCCATGTTGAGTGCATTTTTCATCATGGAGACACTAAATATAAATCGGGAACCATTTTGGTCATTCTCTTTATTTTGTGCCAAAAAAACTGTCCCAAATGTGAGATATCGCTGAAAATAATGAAAATTTTTAATTTTCATATTTGCTTTGCATTAATTCTGAAAAAATGGTAAGGTCTAAATACATGATAATCCCATATATATGGACCAAAAAGGGTGCAGTATCCAAAACGGGATCACTTCTGGGGATTTCTGTGATCTTCATTGCCCAAATTTCTCTTCTAATGGTGGATATGGTCTAGAATTGTTGCAGTCTGAATTGTGCCAGAAAGCTAAAATGCGCTCCTTCCATTGTAGGCCCTGCCAATTGTCCAAAAACAGATAATGGCCATGTTGATGCATTTTTCATCATGGAAGACACTAAAATATTAAATCTGGAACCATTTTGGGTCATTCTCTTTATTTTGTGCCAAAAAAAACTGTCCCAAATGTGAGATATCGCTGAAAATATGAAAATTTTTATTTCATATTTGCTTTGCATTAATCTGAAAAAATGGTAAGGTCTAAATACATGATAATCCCATATATATGGACCAAAAGGGTGCAGTATCCAAACAGATCACTTCTGGGGGATTTCTGTGATTTCTTGCCAAATTTCTCTTCTATGGTGGATATGGTCTAGAATTGGTTGCAGTCTGATTGTGGCCAGAAAAGCTAAAGGCGCTCCTTCCATTGTAGGCCCTGCCAATTGTCCAAAAAGCATATAATGGCCTGTTGAGTGCATTTTTCATCATGGAAGACACTAAAAATTAAAATCTGGGAACCATTTTGGTCATCTTTTTATTTTAGCCAAAATAAACTGTCCCAAATGTGAGATATCGCTGAAAATAATGAAATTTCTAATTTTCATATTTGCGTTGCATTAATTCTGAAAAATGGTAAGTAGGTCTAAATACATGATAATCCACATATATGGACCAAAAAGGGTGCAGTATCCATGGGATCACTTCTGGGGGATTTCTGTGATCTTCATTGCCAAATTTTCTCTTCTAAGGTTGATAGGGTCTAGATTGGTGTTGCAGCCTGAATTGTTGCCAGAAAAGCTCAAATCGCTCCTTCCATTGTAGGCCCCCCAATTGTCCAAAAGCAGATGAGGCCATGTTAGTGCATTTTTCGGCACAGAAGGAACAGTGAAATACAATTTGAAGACCATTTTCTCAGTTTCCTTTACTCCATGTGACATATTGTGATTAATTATAGGAGAAATTGCATTTAAAACAAAAATTGCCAATTTTTGTGCAAGTTTTAAAAAGTAAGAATAAATCATATGAATTTAATTTTATCACTAAATGATAAATCAACATGTTACAAAAAAAGACCCCACCAGAATGACTTGGATATGTTAAAATGTTGCAGAGTTATTCCATAAAGTATCCACATACTCCAGATTTTCTAAATCTTGCAAGGTCCTTAAGGTGCAATCACCATGGGTCCTTAAGGGGTTAAAGTGCACAGTGAGAGCCACAAAACAAATCTCACAAAAGTGTCAATTTCACTGCATTTGAACTTTTGTTGCAGCTTCCCAGTACATGGCCTGGAACATTAAATACTACCACTATGACGTACAATTTGTTTTGCAAAAAATAAGCCTCACAAAGCTCTGTGAACAAAAAAATACAAAAGTTTTTGGATGTTTGAAAGTGGGGAGCCACAAACGCAAACAAACAAGAGCCAGTCCATTAACTACTTTGCTCAGAGGTGCTGGTACTGTCATACAAGGTTGAGGTGTGTAACCTTTGATTGCCACTTGTGGCATTTAAAAGATGGTTGTGCATGGGCCCTGCCATCTTTGTTGAGGTTGTCGCTACCAGTGACATCATTGGTTGCCATGCCAGCCTTGGGTCGTTGTAAGAGCCGAGGCTGCATGGCATCTGCGGATTCAGTACAATGTGCCAGTTGCACTCCATAAAAACACCTTGTACTACAATACAGTATATGCAGTATATGGTAGGAAGAATCAGACCATCTAGGGTTAAAGTACTCAAGAGGGTCTAAAAAATAGTTTAAAAAATAAATTAAAAAATTATTATATATGGAAGTAATGTCCATTGTTCATTGTTTCATTGGTTAGTAAATGATCACATGTGCCCCACTGAGTTGTCGCTCTGTGAAGTATTGCTGTATGATTCATGAAAATGCTTTTATTTTTATATGCTTGCTAAATGCTGAAAGTAAGATGATGCCAGACTATGGATGAAAATTGATCACAGTTCACTCCTCTGCACCAAAGAATGTAAGACTCCCTGCGCTGATGTTTACATACGCCACCAGTGTATAATGCTGGGTGTGACAGATTCATTAAGAAAATGTGCCATATGTGTAGCACGTGCCCCCTTTGTGTGTGCCACATTTATCATGCAGAGTCCAATAGAAGTGTGGTGCACGCCTCATGTTAAAGGTACACCAAAAAAAAGTTGGTGCACTCTGTCGGAGCAGTACAAAGGCCACCAGATGCATGAAGAATGGGCACCTCTGCAAACAGGCAATAGTGGTATAGAGTCCCTAGGTGGCATGTATGTGATTTTATTCCTAAAACCTGGGGCAGTGATGGCGAACCTTTTAGAGACCAAGTGTCCAAACTACAAGCAAGGCCCACTTATTTATCGCCAAGTTGCAGCACAGAAATTTTATTTGTGGTTTATGTTCCTTGCTCTGTCACAGCTTTCATTCATTTCAGCACCATGAGGAAACCAGTAAAGCAGAAAATAGAAGAAATTTGGATGATCATTGTAGCTTCCCTTAGGGTTCCATGAACAGGAAGAATTGTCAGGGTCAGAGCAGGAGATACAATGATAATCCAGATTTGTCCACACCTTCCCACTCCTTCAGAAGTCCCAGGCAGTGCTGTGCACAGCAAGTCCTGGGATGTCTGGGACTGCAGGAACATACCTGGAGTCCTCTCTGGTGGTGTCCTGAGATCCCACAGAGAGGGTTCTGACCTAGGGCTTGTAAATTGATAGACTGGCAGACTTGGTCAGGAGAAAGTACATTTCTAATGCAAATGTGTTGTATTTGTAGGAAGGGCAAAATGATAGACCTTTCTGGAGGAGAATGAGTTCAGATGGGCTCAAGCAGAGGAGATATTTACAACGAGTAAAGAGTTCCTACCTGGGATCGAGTTGACATTGTCGGTAGCTAGTCTTGTTGTCCTCTTGGTGGAAGTCCCCTGCTTGTACCTAAAAAAAGAGAAGTTTCTTGTTCTTGAAAGTCCTCTTCCTGACTTGAAGCTGAAGAGGTTGGAGAAGATCTGTTTCCTCCTCGTTGCATATTAAAAAGCTGGCAGTTGACTTGCCATTTGTAAAGTTTGTCGTTCAGGTAGTCATAGTAACAGTATCATAGTATATAAGGCTGGAAAAAGACGCAAGTCCAACCTTTAAGAATTAAATAAATGTTTTTACCTCATAACCCGTAATATTTTTTCTCTCCAGAAAGGTATCCAGGCCTCTCTTGAACATGTACATAGAGTCCGCCATAACAACCTCCTGCGGCAGAGAGTTCCACAGTCTCACTGCTCTTACAGTAAAGAACCTTTGTCTATGTTGATGGTAAAATCGCCTCTCCTCTAGGCGTAGAGGATGCCCCTTTGTCCTGGTCACAGGCCTAGGTATAAAAAGATCTTTGGAGAGATCCTTGTACTGTCCGTTTTGTACGGTATTTGTACATTGTAATGAGGTCTCCCCTCCGTCATCTTTTTTCTAAACTGAATAATCCCAAATTTTTTTATCTGTCAGTGTATTCTAGTTCCCCCATTCCCCTAATAATCCTGGTTGCTCTCCTCTGCTCCTGTTCCAGCTCTACTATATCCTTTTTATACACTGGTGCCCAAAACTGTACACAATATTCCATGTGTGGTCTGACCAGGGATTTGTATAAAGGCAAAACTATGGGGCAGATTTATCAAGTGTCTGAAAGTCAGAATATTTCCAGTTGCCCATGGCAACCAATCACAGCTCAGCTTTCATCTTACCAGTGCTCATGAATATTTTAAAGGGGACCTGTGATTGGTTGCCATGGGCAACTGGAAATATTCTGACTTTCAGACAGCTTGATAAATCTGCCCCAATGTCTTGATCATGAGAATCTATTCCTCTCTTGATACATCCCATAATTGTATTTGCTTTAGCAGCAGCCGCCTGGCTCTGGTCAATAAAATTAAGTTTACCATCCACCAATAACCCCAAGTCCTTTTCAGCTCCAGTTTTACTAAGTAATTGACCGTTTAGAACATAATTATACTTTTTGTTTCCATGGCCCAAGTGCATAACTTTACATTTATCTACATTAAACCTCATCAACCATTTCTCTGCCCACTCCTCAAGCTTCCACAAATCCCTCTGTAATGCTAAACTATCGACCTCAGTAGTTATTACTTTACATAGCTTAGTATCATCTGCAAATATTGAAACTTGACTGTGTAAACCCACTACAAGGTCATTAATAAAAATATTAAAAAGAAGTGGCCCCAATACTGACCCCTGTGGCACTCCACTGGTAACATCAACCCAATCTGAGAATGTGCCATTAATGACCACCCTCTGTTTTCTATCACTAAGCCAATTACTTACCCAAATACACAGTCTCATTTTATATACCAACCTTTTATGTGGCACGGTGTCAAATGCCTTTGAAAAGTCCAGATATACAACATCCACAGCGTCTCCCAGATCCAGTCTTGAACTTACCTCCTCGTAGAAACCAATCAGATTAGTCTGACAGGACCGATCTCTCATAAACCCATGCTGACGCTGGGTTATAAGGTTGTGCACAGTGAGATACTCCAGGATAGCATCTCTAACAAACCCCTCAAATATTTTCCCCACCACAGCAGTTAGACTCACGGGTCTGTAGTTTCCAGGATCGCTATTTGATCCTTTTTTGTATATTGGTACCACATTTGCTATGCGCCAGTCCTGTGGAACATAACCAGTTCTCAGTGAATCTTCAAATATTAAAAATAACGGTCTGTCTATCACCGTACATAATTCATGCAGAACCCGGTGTTGTATGCCATCTGGCCCCGGTGATTTAACCTAGTCCTCTGCGTCTTTGAAATACCCTCTCTATGAATCGCTCTATATTCTGATAGCACATGCGGCAGTGTGCAATCCACTAGTGGAATGCAAGTTTCGTCACTTCCAGTCTAGAAGTCACTACTTATAAACTAGCCTACCTCACACTGTGGCCACTCTTCCCACATGTGGACCTTTCCGCCATTCCTTTGTGCCTGCACTATCCGTGGTATATGCAATCTTCCCAGATATTGGGACTATCTTACATGGATCAATCGGCATTACTGAACACTATTTTGCCGGACACTAGTATCAAACATTGGGGCACATTTACTTACCCGTTTCTTGGAGTTCACAATCTTAAATCCCGCGCTCAGTCCGAATCAGTTCGATCATCCGACTGCACGCCCTCGATTTCTGTTGCATGAAAGCCAGCGCAGCTGGGCCACAATCTAATCGCATGCGACACAATCCCAGCGCAAACCCCTGTTAGATACTTGTCAAAGCTACCCAAATCCCAAAAAAGATGAACAGTCTGACAAAAGTGAGCAGCCCGAGGCTCAATAAATAAACCCCATTGTCCGAAAAAATGACCATCATAGCCTCAAGCCCTATTTCCCTAGTTCCTTGTGCCATTATTACCATAACATGAGTGATTTTTACAATACGCATCTATACCTAAATCTATGGTTACAGTGTTGTACTTTGCTATTATATGTGGTTACTACAATGTACTGTACTTTAACTTTTTATTATCATCATATTTTTTGCATCTTATATCTTTATGGTGTCTAGTATCTTGATACTTACCTGATTCCAATTTTTATCCATTTTGACACAGAACATCAGCTCTTTTCTTCCTGTATACACATGTAACCTCTTGGTATATTGAATTTTTTCCCCCAATTTTACTTACACTATGTATTCGCAGAGTCTGATGAAGGTAGACTTTATGACCAAAATGACACCTTTTGGATGTTTGCTATGAATTTTCAATAAAATTTCAATTATTGCAAAACAACAGTGTGACCAGAGTTAGAATCTATCTATCTATCCCTATTAATTAATGTTACCCATTTTTAACAAATATTCATAAAAATACATTCCCATTTCCTCATATAATAAAAAAATTCCCTGCTACACTACAAAAAGCATCGCCATTGTCGCTCCGTTTGCCCGAGACACTACATATTATAAATCAAAACGACTGAAACAAAATAGGGAATTCATTAATAATGTTCATTTTTAGTAAATTTGAAAACTAAAAAACTTACCTTATATACTCGAGTATAAGCCTAGTTTTTCAGCACAAAATTTGTGCTCAAAAACCCTAACTCAGCTTATACTCGAGTCAACTAAAAACATAAAGACAAAACTCACCTTTCTGACGTCACCCATAGGTCCTCTTCTGTCTGAAACAGTCTGAGACAGAAGAGGACCTATGGGGGACGTCGGAAAGATGAGTACAGTGTTATTTTTTTTTCCTTCTACAGGGGCTGGGTAGGCTGTATGCCACAGGGGTTGGGTAGGCTGTATGCTACTGGGAGGCTGTAACCAATGCATTTCCCAGTTTTTTGTGTTGAAATTAGGGGTCTCGGCTTATACTCGGGTCGGCTTATACTCGAGTATATACGGTAACTACAACAAAAGCCTTTTTTCACTTTTAACCCCAAATAAAAATGAAAAAAAAATGTATTCAAACTTTTATTACGTTTAAACTAGCTCTATTTGTTCCGAAAAAAAACACCACAAAAAATGCTTGGTCACTGGAGCCTTTTCTAGCTGCGTCACTAACGGGTTAAATAAATGTGCAGGCTCCGCAGCCAGTTTAATAGATCTAATTACTAATAAAAATAGGCATCCAAATTTGTGTACAAATGTTTACTGCATTGAATTGAATTTCATTTGAATATCACCTGATCTTAACAAACACTTCTAAAACCCAAACAATGTAAATATAGTTTATTTTGAAATGCAATCACTGCTGCAGAAAATGCTGACTTGTCTTTGATTATCTTTTACAAGGGAGGTTAGACAACTGAATGCAAACTACAAGTCAATTCTTTGCATGTCACATTAAGAAAAACAATGAGTTCTCGTTTATTCATTACAAGGGAGGCAAACAAATGAATGGGGGCTGTATGAAATTACAATTTGGAACCCAAGTTGGGTATGTTCTTTGGACTGGAAAATAGAGAACTGTGCAACTGGGAAATAGACTTCATCCAAACGGCCTGAATGGTGTTTGTATATATTTGCAAATTAGCAGTAAAAGTGTATTAGTTAGTCTGCTTTTAAATAAAGACATTTATCATAACAATCATTAAATCCGAAGGAAGATCTTATTTTTATCTGTGTAGCTAAATAACTTTTATAGCTGAAAAATATAACCATAAAAAAATTTAAGAAAATTATTATAATTTTTTTTTTTAAGTAAATCAATTACCGTATTTACTTGAATATAAGCCAAGTTTTTCAGCACAAAAAATGTGCTGAAAAAATCATACCTCCAGTCACACCTGGAGTCACCTCGAGTCAAGACAAAAAACAAACAGTGTACTCACCGACTGAGGAGCCCTCTCCCCCCCCCCCCCCCCCCCCCCCGCCCCGGCAGGTTCCCCCCTTTTCTAACAAGCAATGTTCCGGCATTGGCTCCATGTCCCCGCACCATCTGTCGCAGGGATTATGATGACTATGATGTCAGTGAGCGGCTGAAGTCATGGTGTCTGTGATGGACCGCGCTGGGACACAGAGCCAATGCCGGAGTTTGGCTGTATACTAGAGGGGCTGGCAGGCTATATACTACAGGAAGCTGATGGGCTATATACTGTGGGGGCAGGCACGCTATACACTAAAGGGGCTGTCTATATACTGGGGAGGCTGTGACCAATGCATTTCCCACCCTTGGCTTATACTCAAGGTTTTTCAGTTTCGTGTGTTAAAATTAGGGGTCTCGACTGATACTTGGGTCGGCTTATACTCAAGTATATACGGTAATTCAAAATATCAGTCACTTTGGGACTTCCAATTTGTTCTCTAAAAATAACAACTGAAAGTTATTATATCCACAATTTAAGGGCTCTTTCACATTGGCTTTGTTTTTCATGTCAGTGGTTCATTGAGTTCCACAAATGCCTCACAAAGCCATTGGTTTTTATGTGTGTTTTACATTGGTTTGTATTTTCACTGATACAATTATAAAAAATGTCCTATATTTTTCACTGATGAGGATCACAGAAGGCAAAAGAAGTCTTCGGGTCAGCAAAAAAAAACTGATGAAACATTTCTTTTTTTTCCACTGATGAGGCTGTAAAACCAGATGTGATGTTTTCAAAACAATGCTAAAACCTATGCATCACAGAAACAAAACAGAAGAAACTGGAGTAAAATTGTAAAGTAAGGAGTAGAGATGAGCGAGCACTAAAATGCTCGGGTACTCGTTATTCGAGACGAACTTTTCCCGATGCTCGAGTGCTCGTCTCGAATAACGAGTCCCATTGAAGTCAATGGGAGACTCAAGCATTTTTCAAGGGGACCAAGGCTCTGCACAGGGAAGCTTGGCCAAACACCTGGGAACCTCAGAAAAGGATGGAAACACCACGGAAATGGACAGGAAACAGCAGGGGCAGCATGCATGGATGCCTCTGAGGCTGCTTAATCCTACCATTATGCCAAAATTATGGGCAACAGCATAGCCATGACAGAGTGACCGAATGAGGCTAGATAGCATCTAAAACATTCAATAATTGACCCTGACATATAGGGGACGGCATGCAGAGGGCGGCAGCAGCGGCAGGCTAGAGATGTCATGGCGACATACCCTAAATGGACTCAGGCTTCAAACCAATGGGTGGCAGAGAGGAACCAAAGGAGTGAGCAAGAAGCGCTGAAAGTCCTATGTGAACAAAAGGTTGACGGTTAAATTTAGTCGAAACACAGCATGGTGGCGACATAGTGACCAAGTTCCATAACGTATTTGGTGAAATACCCTATAAATGAGCCATGGAGACGACTTCCATGATTAAGAGCGACAGTATGGGGCATCCATATTGCGCTGCTATGATTGCAACTTCAGGTCTCCAGCATGGCGGCGACAGATGGGCCGAGTTCCACTATGTATCTGGTGAAACACCTGAAAATTCTGCCTGACACAGCTCGTTTGATAAGGGGACGATGTATGGAGGCAGTGAACTAGTAGTAGATTAAAGGTGCTGCAGTTAAAACTATGTTAGTTGGATCTTGAGATGGAGCTGGCGCTCCGCAGCCAGGCGAGCTTTCGCCAATCCAAGCCCCTGTCTCTAGGCTACTCCCCAAACAGCACTTCTAAGAACCTTTTGTATAAGATCAAGTGTAGTAGCGTTCTTATAAGTTTAGGATATGGCGGGTGAG
>WNYA01000039.1:127543-167077 GCA_019512145.1 Engystomops pustulosus
AAATGGACAGGAAACAGCAGGGGCAGCATGCATGGATGCCTCTGAGGATGCCTAATCTTGGGATGGAGCTGGCGGTCCACTGCCAGGTGAGCTTTCGCCTGTCCAAGCCCCTGTCTCTCGGCTCCTCCCCGCCCAAAATGGAACTAGTAGTAGATTAAAGGTGCTGCAGTTAAAACTATGTTAGTTGGATCTTGGGATGGACCTGGCGCTCCGCTGCCAGGCGAGCTTTCGCCAATCCAAGCCCCTGTCTCTAGGCTACTCCCCAAACAGCACTTCTAAGAACCTTTTGTATAAGATCAAGTGTAGTAGCGTTCTTATAAGTTTAGGATAATAGCTAGAGCCAGTTGGCCCTGGCAAAAAATAGCCAGTTTCCTATGCTTTAGTGTACAAAGAGGAGGAGAAGGAGGAGGACAATGAGGAGGAGGAGTGCATACATTATTCAGGTTGAGCTTCTTTCACGTTGGAGAATGAAAATCCGGAGAAATCCAGGCTTTATTCATCTTGATATGAGAGTGGAAAGATTTTGCTTGTACCGTGGGTCCAGGAGAGTGAATACCCAGTAATCGGTGCTGGAATAAATTCTTTGAACGCGAGGGTCACGGGATAGGCAGCCTAGCATGAAATCTGCCATATGCGCCAGAGGTCCAACTCGCAAGAATTCACTCTCCTCACTGGCCTGACCATTTCCTCCTCCTCCAACTCTTCTTCTGCCCATACACGCTGAACAGACCAGAGAGTTTTTCAACAGGCCAAGCAGCGGGATGGTGAGACTGAGGATGGCGGCATCGCCACTGACCATCTGTGTTGACTCCTCAAAGTTACTCAGCACCTGACAGATATCAGACATCCATGTCCACTCCTCATTGTAGACTCGAGGAAGCTGTCTGACCAGACTACCAGTTCTGGTGGAAGTTGACATCTGGCAGTCTACACCTCGTGGGCACGTCGCACAACAGTCGGTGAGCGGGCAGTTGGAGGCGGCGCTGCGCTGCCCTGAGAGTGGCAGCATCTGTGCTGGACTTCCTGAAATGCACACAGATGCGGCGCACCTTCGTGAGCAAATCAGACAGATTGGGGTATGTCTTGAGGAACCGCTGAACTATGAGATTTAACACATGGGCCAGGCAAGGCACATGTGTCAGTCTGCCGAGTTGCGGAGCCGCCAACAGGTTATGGCCGTTGTCACACACAACCATGTCTGGCTTCAGGTTCAGCGGTGCCAGCCAAAGCCCTGACAACAACTTCACCACTGTCTGACAACCATGCCTCCTCATCGTCCGACACCTCTTTACACACTTTTTCCACTACATCAACAATGTCTTCGGGAAAGAGCTCAGCAGCAACAGGACAAGTGGTTTGTGACTCTGGGAAGGGTCCAGAAAACATTTCCTCAGAGTATGCCGGTTCAAATGCAAAATTTTCCTGGGAGGGGGAAGACTGGGGGAAAGGAGGCTGAGGTGGAGGAGCTGGAGGAGTGCTGATTTCGGTGACATGGGTGGACTGCGTGGAAGACTGACTGGTGGACAAATGGCTAGAAGCAATGTCCGGAATCCAGGACATCACCTCTTCGCACTGTTCTGGCCTCAACAGTGCTCTACCACGAGTCCCAGTAACTTGAGACATGAACCTAGGGAGTGTAGCTCTGCAACGTTCCCCTGCTCCCTCATCAGCAGGTGGTGTCTCACCCCGCCCAGAACCACGGCCTCTGACCCCTGCAGTAGTTGGACGCCCACACCCTTGTCCTCTACCCCTATCCCTCGGGTTCAACATTTTCAAAATTAAAGTGTAAACTGTAAAAAAAAAATTATGTTTTTTTGTGTTTTTTTTGTGTGTGTTTTTTTTTTTTTTTTTTACAAAACAATCAGAAGAAATCACACAGCAACCACAAAAGATGATGATTGCTATGGCTAGTTTCTAACCTACACTGACAGTAAACAAGTGGATTTTGTGGTGTGCCTGTCACAGACTGTGCCTAATTCAATCAAACCCCTAATAAATTGTCCCACTTAGGTGTTTGAGATGGATATGTGTGTCACTAAGAGCTAAATATAACGTTCGCAAGTCTCCCTGCAAATTCGTCACAATATGGTACTAGCTGCACTACTGAGGATGGCGGCATCGCCACTGACCATCTGTGTTGACTCCTCAAAGTTACTCAGCACCTGACAGATATCAGACATCCACGTCCACTCCTCATTGTAGACTTGAGGAAGCTGACTGACCTGACTACCAGTTCTGGTGGAAGTTGACATCTGGCAGTCTACAATCGCTCTGCGCTGCTGGTAAACTCTGGATAACATGGTTAATGTTGAATTCCACCTCGTGGGCACGTCGCACAACAGTCGGTGAGCGGGCAGTTGGAGGCGGCGCTGCGCTGCCCTGAGAGTGGCAGCATCTGTGCTGGACTTCCTGAAATGCGCACAGATGCGGCGCACCTTCGTGAGCAAATCTGACAGATTGGGGTATGTCTTGAGGAAACGCTGAACTATCAGATTTAACTCGAGCGGGCGAAGTATTCGTCCGAGCAACGAGCAGTTTCGAGTACACTAATGCTCGAACGAGCATCAAGCTCGGACGAGTATGTTCGCTCATCTCTATTAATGTTGAATTCCACCTCGTGGGCAAGTCGCACAACAGTCGGTGAGCGGGCAGATGGAGGCGGGGCTGCGCTGCCCTGAGAGTGGCAGCATCTGTGCTGGACTTCCTGAAATGCGCACAGATGCGGCGCACCTTCATGAGCAAATCAGACAGATTGGGGTATGTCTTGAGGAAACGCTGAACTATGAGATTTAACACATGGGCCAGGCATGGCACATGTGTCAGTCTGCCGAGTTGCAGAGCCGCCACCAGGTTACGGCCGTTGTCACACACAACCATGCCTGGCTTCAGGTTCAGCGGTGCCAGTCACAGATCAGTCTGCGCCGTGATGCCCTGTAATAGCTCTTGAGCGGTGTACCTTTTATCGCCTAGGCTCAGCAGTTTGAGCACCGCCTGCTGTCTCTTAGCGACGGCACTGCTGCTGTGCCTAGAGCTACCGACTGATGGCACTATGCCCACGGATGGTAATTCGGTGGAGGAGGTGGAGGAGAGGTGGGAGGAGGAGGAGGCATAGTAGGCCTTTGAGACCTGGACCGAGGTAGGCCCCGCAATTCTCGGCGTCGGCAGTATATGAGCAGCCTCAGGGTCAGACTCGGTGCCAGCCTCCACCAAGTTAACCCAATGTGCTGTCAGCGATATATAGTGGCCCTGCCCGGCAGCACTCGTCCACGTGTCCGTGGTCAGGTGGACCTTGTCAGAAACGCCGTTGGTCAGGGCAAGGATGATGTTCTCTGACACGTACTTGTGCAGGGCTGGGACGGCACATCGGGAAAAGTAGTGGCAGCTGGGGACCAAATACCGAGGGGCTGCCGCCGCCATGAAGTTTCGAAAGGCCTCGGTCTCTACCAGCCTATTGGGCAGCATCTCCAGGCTAAGTAACTTGGAGATGTGGACGTGGAGGGCTTGGGCGTTTGGCTGGGTTGCGCTATACTTCCTTTTGCGCTCCAGCGTCTGGGGTATGGAGAGCTATACGCTGGTGGATGCTGTGGAGGATCGTGGAGGCGAAGATGGGGTTTTCGCACGGGAGGTGTTTGGGCCGTAGTCCTGGGCAGGGGGCTGACTAGCAGATGACACAGGGGAAGGAGCAGTGTAGACTTGAGGAAGCTGACTGACCTGACTACCAGTTCTGGTGGAAATTGACATCTGGCAGTCTACAATCGCTCTGCGCTGCTGGTAAACTCTGGATAACATGGTTAATGTTGAATTCCACCTCGTGGGCATGTCGCACAACAGTCGCTGAGCGGGCAGTTGGAGGTGGCGCTGCGCTGCCCTGACAGTGGCAGCATCTGTGCTGGACTTCCTGAAATGCGCACAGATGCGGCGCACCTTCGTGAGCAAATCAGACAGATTGGGGTATGTCTTGAGGAAACGCTGAACTATGAGATTTAACACATGGGCCAGGCATGGCACATGTGTCAGTCTGCCGAGTTGCAGAGCCGCCACCAGGTTACGGCCGTTGTCACACACAACCATGCCTGGCTTAGGTTCAGCGGTGCCAGCCACAGATCAGTCTGCGTCATGATGCCCTGTAATAGCTCTTGGGCGGTGTGCCTTTTATCGCCTAGGCTCAGCAGTTTGAGCACCGCCTGCTGTCGCTTAGCGATGGCACTGCTGCTGTGCCTAGAGCTACCGACTGATGGCGCCATGCCCATGGATGGTAATTCGGAGGAGAAGGAGGAGGAGGCATAGTAGGCCTTTGAGACCTGGACCGAGGAAGGCTGAAACGCAATCCTCGGCGTCGGCAGTATATGACTAGCCCCAGGGTCAGACTCGGTCCCAGCCTCCACCAAGTTAACCCAATGTGCCGTCAGCGATATATATAGTGGCCCTGCCCAGCAGCACTCGTCCACGTGTCCGTGGTCGGTGGACCTTGTCAGAAACAGCGTTGGTCAGGGCAGATATGATGTTCTCTGACACGTGCTTGTGCAGGGCTGGGACGGCACATCGGGAAAAGTAGTGGCGGCTGGGGACTGAATACCGAGGGGCGGCCCGCCGCCATGAGGTTGCGAAAGGCCTCGGTCTCTACCAGCCTATAGGGCAGCATCTCCAGGCTAAGCAGTTTGGAGATGTGGAAGTTGAGGGCCTGGGCGTGTGGGTGGGTTGCACTATACTTGCTTTTGCGCTCCAGCGTCTGGGGTATGGAGAGCTGAACGCTGGTGGATGCTGTGGAGGATCGTGGAGGCGAAGATGGGGTTTTCGCACGGGAGGTGTTTGGCAGGGGGGCTGACTAGCAGATGACAAAGGGGAAGGAGCAGTGGTGTGCCCGGCCGGAGGTGAACGGGCTTGGTGCCATTGAGTGGGGTGTTTAGCATTTATATGCCTGCGCATACTGGTGGTAGTTAAGCTAGTAGTGGTGGAACCCCTGCTGATCCTGGTTTGGCACAGGTTGCACACCACAGTCCGTCGGTCATCTGGTGTTTCTTTAAAGAACCTCCAGACTTCTGAAAATCTAGCCCTTGCCACGGGAGCTTGACTACGGGAAACATTTGGCGCTGATGCACCAGCTCTGGCCCTCCCTCTCTGTCTGGCCCCACCACTGCCTCTTCCAACCTTCTGCTATAGGACTCGCCTCCATCTCAGAAGCACTGTGTTCACCCGGCCTATCAACCCAGCTTGGGTCTGTCACCTCATCATCCTCCGATCCCTCAGTCTGCTCCCCCCTCGGACTTCCTGCCCTGACAACAATTTCACCACTTTCTGACAACCGTGTCTCCTCATCGTCCGACACCTCTTTACACACTTCTTCCACTACGTCAATAATGTCATCATCACCCACAGACTGCGACCGGTGGAAAACCTGGGCATCGGAAAATAGCTCAGCAGCAACCGGACAAGTGGTTTGTGACTGTGGGAAGGGTCCAGAAAACAGTTCCTCAGAGTATGCCGGTTCAAATGCCAAATTTTGCTGGGAGGGGGCAGACTGGGGGGAAGGAGGCTGAGGTGGAGGAGCTGGAGGAGTGCTGATTTCGGTGACATGGGTGGACTGCGTGGAAGACTGACTGGTGGACAAATGGCTAGAAGCATTGTCCGCAATCCACGACATCACCTCTTCGCACTGTTCTGGCCTCAACAGTGCTCTACCACGAGTCCCAGTAACTTGAGACATGATGAACCTAGGGAGTGTAGCTCTGCGGCGTTCCCCTGCTCCTCTCAAGCAGGTGTGTCCTCACCCGCAGGACCACGGCCTCTGACCCCTTCATCTTTGGACGCCCACTCCACGGAGCCCTCGTCCTCTACCCTAAGCCCCCCCCTCGGGTAAACATTTTCACAAATTAAAGTGTAAACTTTAATTTTATTTTTTTGTGTTTATTTTTTATTTTTTTATTTTTTAAACAAAACAATGCTATCCTATTGCTATGGCTATTCTAACCTACACTGACTGCACCAACTGGATTTGGCGCTAATTACTTTGAGTTATAAAAAGAATAAACGTAAAAAAATAAATCAGAGACTGTGCCTAATTCAATCAAACCCTAATAAATTGCCCACGTCGGTGTTTGAGGTGGATATGTGTGTCACTAGAAGCTAACCACACGGTCGCAAGTCCCAGCAAATTCCCACCATATGTACTACTGCACTACTAATGCACAGCCCAACCACAAGCAAACAAAAAGAGAATATAACGCATTGTAGCTCAAGTTAAGACGTTGGGGTTCTCCATGGCTTTTCTAGCCTTACACTGAAACAACACTGCTTCAGATTACTTTGATTACTAAAAAATAAACGTAAAAAAAAACAAATAAATCGAAGACTTGCCTATTCAAATCAAACCCCTAATAAGGTCCCACTTTCGGTGTTTTACAACGGAAACCTACCACGTCCTGAAGGTAGGTGTGAGATGTAAAACCGTGCACCAGCTCAGGTTGAGCTGTTGCCGGGCTTACCTTAGGCGAGTTTTTAAAAACCGCTTATATCCGCGGTTTAAACACATTTTGGATTTAACGTCCGCGATGTAGCTTCGGCGCTGCGCGCGCGCCAGCCTCCATACGGATTGCCGAGGCGGCACGCGTGCACGCCGCGCGCAGCGCCGAAGCTGCCTTTGGCTTAAATCAAAATGTGTTTAAACGCGATAGAGCGGTTTAAAACACTCGCTCAGTAGCCTCCAGGGCACCAGCTCACCGAGCCTGGTGCCCGGTTTTACATTCACACCTACCTCAGAATGGTAGGTTCGCGTTAAGGTGGATATGTGGTGTCACTAAGAGCTAACACAACGGTAGCAATCTCCCTGCAAATTACCCACATTATTCTCACATATGGTACTAGCTGTCACTACTAATGGCACAAGCCCAGCCACCAGGAAACCAAAAAAAAATAAAAAATAAAACGTTATTGGTACCCTAAGAAGGGCTGTTGGGTTCTTGTAGAATCACTCCTGCCTAACACTATTTTACCCCTTAGGTTTTTCCGGCCCGATTACTCGTCTCCAGACTTCAAAAATCCTAACTGGTTCATTTTGCGTGTACGACCTGTGTTCGGCTTATTTTGTGCGTAACAAATGTTTAACTTTCCGTGATGTTATTTATTTTAACAATTCCTTGTACTGCGAAGCGTGAAAAAAAATTCCAAATGGGAAAATGTGAAAAAAACGTCACGTGCGTCACTTTCCTTGTGGGCTCATTTTTAACGGACTTTCACTCTTCGCTCCAAATACGCCTCTACTTTCAGGCCCCCGGCCGCCAGCACCCCCGCTAACTCTGGCAAGGGCCGGCCCCCGGGGTACGGAGGGGCCCACGGCTCTCCCCAGGTCAGCAGGGGGGGGGGGGGGGGGACATCTGCCCGCTGCCCGGGAGAAGATTCCTTTCCTCTCTCATTGCGATCTGTGCCTCCTGACACAGATCGCTATAAGAGCCTTTGCACTCACTGCTTTCCCCAGCATTTGCACTCACTGCTGAAGGCTCAAGGGCCTTGATGTAATGGTCACATTCCATTCCATGGAAGGTGAAGGGGGAAGGAGACATGACAGGGGCCAGGGAGGGGGTCAGTGTTATACAGAGGGGGTGTAACAGGAGGGGAGCAGTGTGTATAGAGGAGGGGAGGATGGGGGGCAGTGTGTATTACATGAGGGGGGCAGTGTGTATACAAGAGGGGGTCAGTGTGTATACAGGAGGGAGTCAGTGTGTATACAGGCTGGGTTCAGTTGGTGTATCCATGAGGGGAGGCAGTGTGTAGACAGGAGAAGGGTTCAGGTGTGTATCATGAGGGGGGCTGTGGATACAAGAGGGGTTCATTGTGTAGACAGGAGGGGGTCAGTGTGTATACAAGGAGGGGAGGCAGTGGTCAATACAGGAGGAGGGGGGCAGTTGTGTAGCCGGAGGGTGGGGACTGTATACAAGAGGGGGTTCAGTGTGTATACAGGAGGGGTCAAGTGTGTATACAGAGGGGTCAGTGTGTATACAGTAGGGGAGGCAGTGTGTATACCAGGGGGGGCAGTGTGTAGACGGGGGGGTCATTGTGTATACTGGAGGGGGGGGAGTGTGTAACAGGAGGGGCAAGTGTGTATACCGGAAAGGGGGGCGTGGTGTATACAGGAAGGGGGACAGTGTGTATACGGAGGGGGGCAGTGTGTATACAGAGGGGGCAGTGTGTATATAGGAGGGGGGCAGTGTGTATACCCGGGAGGGGCAGTGTTATCAGGGGGGGCATTGTGTATACAGGAAGGGGGGGCAGTGGTGTATACAGGAGGGGGCGTGTGTAATACAAGAGGGGGTATTATACAGGGGGGAGGCAGTGTGTACAGGAGGAGGGGGGCATGTGTAATACAGGACTGTTTTACTCCTTTTGATCATTTGGTATTACAATTGTAATAAAAAAGTGGCATTTTCGACTTTGGGGGCTATTTTCTCTACTATGGAGATAAACACCCACCGGGAGTAACTATATTGTATTTTGAATGACCTGACATTTTGGGGAAAAGGCAGTGCTACATGTGTATGCTTTTAACTGTTTATTTTATATCAGATCTTCTTAAGCCATTATCATAAGAGCCATTTGTTTGAATATAGCTCTATGGATGCTGAATGTTGCACCTTATTTTTTTTGCCATGGGTGAGAAAGATCCCTTTATACTTACCAGAGTTGCTGCTTCGGTCTCTCCCCTCGGGCATTCTTCTCAGTGGGCAATCCCCCTCAACTGTAATCAAATAGAGGTCTTTTAATCGAGTGTTCCCATAATGGATGATGTACTCCAATAGTCACAGTATCTACCAGAAGAAATAGTCAAAGCCACACACATTGAAGCGCTGGAGCGACCACTGAGATGAGTAAAAGAGAGCGGAGATAATGCTCTCAGAGATATCGCAGGAGAGTGTCGGTGTTCGGCTCTACCTCTGGAGGGCGGGAGATTGAGGCGGTGGTCAGCTCACCTACCATGGCTGGCTATATACTACAGGGGGCTGGCAGGCTATATACTACTGGGGGCTTGCCGGCTATATCCTGGGAGGCTGTGACCAATGCATTTCCCAACCTCGGCTTATACTCGAGTCAATAGGTTTTCACAGTTTTTGGTGGTAAAATTAGGGGCCTCGGCTTATACTCAGGTCAGCTTATATACGGTAGGTTTTATACTGTTTTCAGGCCCGGCGCCAGCACCCGGCTAACCAGGGCAAGTGCCGGGGCCTCGGGGTACTGGAGGGGCCCACGGATCTCCCCGGGTCAGCAGGACATCTGCCCCGCTGCCCGGGAGATTCCTTTCCTCTCTCGTTGCGATCTGTGTCCTCCGGACACAGATCGCGATGAGAGCATTTGCACTCACTGCTTTCCCCAGCATTTGCACTCACTGCTGAAGGCTGAAGGACCTTTGATGATGTCATGGTCACATGACATGCCGGGGAAAGCAGTAACAACACGGAGAGAACTGCATCAGGTGAGGGGGAGACATGACAGGGGCCAGGGAGGGGGTCAGTGTGTATACAGGAGGGGGTATAGGTTTTAGAATGCTTTAATACATTTACAAAAATGAAAATTTCGCCATCTTCTGGCACTAATAACTTTTTCATAATTCAGCATCCGGAGCTGTGTGTTGTAAGATCAGATTATGTTTTTAATTTCCATTTTGAGGACTGTACATCCTTTTGATCATTTTGTATATACAATGGTAATAAAAAGTGGCATTTTCGACTTTGGGGGCTATTTTCTACTATGGAGATAAACACCGGGAGTAACTATGATTGTATTTTGAATGAACGGACATTTTGGGAAAAGGCAGTGCCTAACATGTGTATGATTTTTACTGTTTATTTTTATATCAGTATCTTCTTAGAGCCATTATCATAGAGCCATTTGTTTGATAATAGCTCTATGGATGAGCTGAAATGTTGCACCTTATTTTGCCATGGGTGAAGAAAGATCACCTTTATACTTACCAGAGTGCTGCCTCATTGCATTTCCCCTCACACTGTAGCAAATAGTTACAGTGCCCATTTGTAGTCCATAGTCACAGTGTCTACCAGTAGCGAATAGTCACAACATCCTACACTAGCCAAAAGTCAACATGTCTACCCCAAGTAACTAGTAGTGACCGTGCCTACCCAACAATAGCCAATAATCTCAATGTCAGTAATAGCTACATTGCTCAAATAGCAATAGCCACAGTCTTTTCTGTAGCCCCTTATTTTCTATAGTCTCATCCTTAAAGGGACAGGCCACTGAACATGGAGCATTATAAGGAGTGGGCTACAGAAAAAGGGACATTATAATTGCCTCTTTTCTCTAGCCCCTCTTGCTAATAATGGACATTGTTTGCTTCCACCATTCAAATTGACGCTCACCCGCTCTTCCTCTTTAAGCTATGGAAAAAACTAATATATACTCACCTTTTCCGGTCCCCTTTGAAGCTGCAGTCCTCCTCTTTTCGCCTCTGTGCAGGCACCTGTATAAGGCTCTGAAGCTGGAAGACTCAATGATCTCATCACAAGGGGGAGCAGAAAAAGGTGACTATCAGAGGACTGTAGGTCCTATTTTGATCTACTGACAACACAGGACAGGGGCAGGGAAATCGGGCAGACAATACAAGGCTGTGGGCCTTGTGTATGACTCCCATGCACTAGTTGTTAACTGTGTGTAGCTAAAATATTTAAAAAACACTAAGTGGCCCTTTCAGAAATCCAATCCATATGCTGTCTAAACTTGATTTTGATGGCAGATTTCCTTTAAAAGGATTCTACCACCTACCAGTTATGTAGGAAATAGAGACTGCTGTGATTAGGGATTGGTAGAAATCTAACTCTGAAGAACCACATGTTTTTTACTCATAGGCTGCTTTAGTTTTGGGGCAGTGTTAGCAAAATTTGCAGATCCAGCATCATACAGCAATATCTCCAAGGGGCAGTCTGAGTACTATTTTCAGTTCCATCATCATGCATATATACAGACATACTAACAAAATAATATGCATTAATATTTTAAGTACATGGCTGGATGGAAACTAAAAACACACCAGCGATACTACTGCAGACTAGGATATGGAAGATTGCCAAAGATATTACCATCTCCACTGGAGATTCTTGATAAAATAGCTCCTGCATAGCTGACTTGATACAGGTCAAGTCAGCATGTCAATCGTGAAAATTAAAGTGGCATCAGTGTTACCTCACAGTACAAGTCATAGTAGTATTTGCATCAGTGTTACCTTACAGTACTAGTCTTAGTCCATTTGTATCACTGTTACATTAGAGTACTAGTCTTAGTAGTATTTACTGTATTTTACCTTACGCTGCCAGTCTTAGACCTATTTATAACACTGTTACCATACAGTATTAGTCTTAGAAGTATTTGTGTCATTGTTACGTTACATTACCAGTTTTAGACCTATTTGCATCATTGTTACGTTACAGTACTAGTCTTAGTAGTTTTTTTCATCAGCGTTACCTTATACTGCCATTTTTAGAAGTTGTGTGACATTTTTAGCTTACAGTACCCACCTTAGACCTATTTCTATCACTGTTACGTAACAGTACTAGTCTTAGTAGTATTTGTATCAGTGTTACCTTACACCCCCAGTTTTAGAAGTATTTGTGCTATTTTTCCCTTACACTGCAGAGTATACTGGTTAGCCCAAATAGGCCAGACGAAGATGAGACATTGCTGAACTGCATGGGAAAGCAAAGCAGACAGATGAGTGGTTGCTGCTGCTTAGTCTCAAGCCCGGCAAGCAACAATGAACGTAAATTTTTATTTTTTTATTTTTTTTCACTGCGTTTAACCCCGCAATGGAAAAAAGCGCCCAACGTCGCAAATGCCATTATTTTCCATTTTGAAAAATATAAAAAATTCAATAAAAAGTGATCAAAAGGTCGTACAGTCCTAAAAATAAAAGCATTGAAAACATCATAAAAAGTCGCGTAAAATGAAACCACCCACAGCTCTGTACACCAAAATCTGAAAAAGTTATTAACGCCAGAAGACCGCAAAATGAAGAATTTTTTTTTTGAACAGGAAGTGTCAGGTTCGCTGGAGAGAATGCTGGTACTTCTGGTTCTTCTGGTGGTGCTAGCAGTGTTCTCCAACCTCCAGCGCGTGTCCGCGCAAACTCCTCCGCTCGTCCCGGGCAGCGGCTGCTAAGATCTCAGATTTTTGGACACGGCGATACCTAATATGTTTGTGATTTTTACTGTTTATTATGTTTTATATCAGTTCTAGGGAAAGGGGGGTGATTTGAATGTTTAATATTTTATTAATTTTTTTTATTTTTTAAACTTTTTTTCGTATTCGCAAACCCTCCCTCGCCATTGCATCGGCGAGGGTGTTGCAGTTCCAATAAAGAACTGTAAGTTATTTTTGTTCAACGTCTGCCTCCGTCTGGTCCCTGCTACTACGGCTGTCACCATCACGGGCACCCTGTCCACCACACAGACTCATACTCCAGACACTAAAGGGTTGCCCCAGGGAGAACCGCTATAGCAGCCTCTCCCTCATCATTTTTTGCCAACACCACCTGCTGGAGAGCTGCAGGCTGTAGGACAGCCCTCAGGTTCCTCATACCAAGCACCGTGAAAATAGCGTGCCTAGGCCGCAACCGCCAGCCACTCAGGTACTGCGGGCCCCGGCTGTCTCCAGGCCCCAAGAAAAGCCTAGGCCCCGGTGGGGGGTATATTAAACTAACCACCGTTGATAACCTTACCCTGGCAGGACAGAGGAAAAGTCTATAGAACCGAACATAAGCTTATGTATCACCACGTATCTCCGCATATTCATCAGGTTCTGACACCATTATCTCATGTCCATACTGTAGGTATCAGCGTGTAGTATAACCAGGGCCGATTCTAGCATATTTGCTGCCTGAGGCGAATATTAAAATGCTGCCCCCCCCCCCGCTCCCTGTTAAGTAAATGCTGAAAACTTTACTAACAATTAACAACCCTACAGACAGCTCCCTGACACTGCGTGACTGACTACAGGTTCTGGGAGTTATTAGTGACATCTAGTACCTTATAGATGACAATCTCTTCCATCAGGAGGACTTTATTCCGGGTTCTCCAATCCATGACGTATCACTGCTGAGTTCATGGCCAGATATCTTCAGCTCCGTGCAGCATCTCCACCCGGCGTCCCTAAAAATACCACAGTCACTTACAGTATAAAGTCATGTTTTTAACCCTTCTCTATGCAGAACTATCTAAGAACACACTTTCTCTCTTATTCCCTTTGATTTTGTGATAGTTTTTTGTTGTTCAGAAAATTGACTGATACAATGAACATTCAAACCCAGAACACGTCCATAAAGTTATATGTAACACCAAAAACACTCATATGTTCTGGAATAAAGTTTTTATTTCACACCATCCTCCATTATTACACCTATGTTATGATGTTTTCACTCTCATTCTTATGATCCGCGGAGGGTTCTGTTATTGTGCAGCTAATACAATGGTGCACATCTAAAAGTGACTTTATTATCTCATTAGCTTGGCTTATGGATACTGTATATAGTTATTTATTTGGGTGACCATTGTGTAAGGAACATACAATGATGGATTTGTGTGAATTTTCTAGCTGAAAAGAAGATATCTAGTTATTACAGTTTTAGTGATATTATGTGGATTTATTTTTGTGAACATATGAATATGGGACATTTGTGAACTCTACACATGTCTATCTATTACATTTAGGAGATGTGAAGGTAAATAGTTTCTGTTGGAGCACATTTTTTGCCATCGAAGTCAAATTTTAAGTATTATTTTGTAAAATGTTTCATTTCGAATCAAAGTTGCATGAAGGCGCCTATGTCTATAAACTCTTTGATGCTATTTTGAAAATGGGGCACGTGTCTGCTTTCAGAAAATATCGGTCCCTCTTCCCAATGGGCCTCAAAAGTCTAATCAGCCTACCAGTAATTTTTTGGAGTGTGGGAGGAAACCGGAGGACCCAGAGGAAACCCACGCAGATGTTGACCAGCGCTGCAAGGCTGTAGTGCTAACCACTGAGCCACCGTGCTACCCATCAATCTCCTTATCATCTCTCTATCTCCTATAAAATTCTCCAAAATTACAGTTTGTTTTACCATACTAAAGGGAGCCTCTTGATGACTGTGACTGGTCATAAAATACTTTTATTTTGGGGCCCCACTTTTAGTTTTGCCCAGGGCCCCACTTTGTCTAGAACCGGCCCTGAGTACCTTATAGATGACAATCTCTTCCATCAGTAGAACTTTATTCCGGGTTCTCCAATCCATGACGTATCACTGCTGAGTTCACGGCCGGATATCTTCAGCTCTGTGCAGCATCTCCACCCGGCGTCCCTAAAAATACCACAGTCATCTACAGTATAAAGTCTCCTGGATAACAACACTGTGCTCCTAAATAATATATACCCCTCACAACACAACTGACCGCACTCTTCCCACATATAACACATCCCTTCATTATATATATATATATTAGTCTACTGGAATTATAGCGTACACAGCAGCAATCAATATACAACACCCCCAATTTATTATTACAGACCCCTCCAACATTTGGTTTACATGATGCAAAGTAATATGTATCCTATAACTAATAAATATATAGCACCTAATGAATATATATATATAATTTATTTTTATTTATCCCTGCTCTCATATATTTAAATGCCTCGTTATTCACTCCCCAATTAAATTATATACAGATCCCCTACAGCTTAAATAAAATCTTGCCCCACATATACAGTCCGCTTCCAGCTTAGTAATGTACTGTATCCCATATACAGCCCCCCAGCTTAGTAATCACTATTTCTTAGACCAGCTAGGGTACATTAACCCTAGATGGTCAGATTGCTCCTACCATATACTGCAATACTTATGTATTGCAATATATGGCATTTTTGCAGGTCATTCATTCCAACGAGCCACTGGCTCATTGTAACGAATCTCCAGAAGCCATGTAGCCTCGTGACAAAAGAAGACCCGAGGCTACCATGGCAACCAATCGCCGCGGTTACCATGGCAAGCACCGACCGCGGTTAATAGCGGTGGTGGTTTTCTGCAAAATGCAAAAACCCCCACCTTTGTATGAAGAGGACTCAGCCCGTGAGCCCTCTTCATACACCCCTTATACCTCTGCGCCGTAGAGCTACGGCGCAGAGCGTTAAGGGGTTAACAATGTTCATAGTTAACGATGGTTGTTTACATAATAGGATTAAGTACAACAGAACAAATAATACAAGTGAATGAATACAAATAGGAATACATAGATTTAACAATATAAACGAACAGATAGTGAAATATTGAACACTTGCGTTGTTTAATAAATCAATATAGAAAAAGAAAAAAGAAAGTGCTATATGTATTCCAGTGGGTCTAGCCCCTATATCCTTCCATATAATACATATAACATCGGTGTGCTGGAAAGCAGCCTGACATCGATATGTGATGTGAACATGGTTCCATCAGGGTGAACTTAAAGGTAATTAGAAAATAATCACAAAAACCCAAATAGTTCCATCTCAGCATTTAATCCCTTTAGGATGATGGTATCAAAATTATATATAATTTTTCATTCAGACCATGACATTTTAGCTGTGAAGTTTCCCCCCGCCAATCTCGGGTCACTGAGTGGATGGCACTGAATTTTGTGTGTTTAGGGTCACAATTATGATATTTTTTGTAGTGTAAAGATAGACTGTGCTGTTCGAACCCCGATCTTATATTTCTAAAATGTTCTAAAATTTTTTATTTTAGTTTTCTACTGGTTCTGTCTATATATTGTTTCTTACATGGGCATTCTATCATGTATATCACTCTAGAACTGTTACAAGTGAGTGCTTCATCAATTGGAAAAGAGAAATCATTAGTATTGGATAGTAAAGAAGTTGTTTTACGGTCAAAATAAGTGGTTCTGCAGCACATACATCTGCCACAGCGGACATTCTATCATATAAAGCATCTAAAACAACTTTTAACAGATTTGTATCTACGGGATTACCTCTGTTCCATCTGTGGATTTAGACTACTGGGTTTACTTTTCAGCAGCAAGCACAATCTATGATAAAAACCAATCTACGATAAAAAAACAAGTGCTACATCAATACATCGTATTGACTCCACACACTATATAAGCTTGCGCTAATTTTCTACTACCAGTTGCCACTTTTATAACACATATAGACTGTCATAATTTTTTCCACACCATTTCACAGGTCATTTGCATACAGCTTTAGGACCTCATTGCTTAAGTTTACAGGCATGTAGAGGGACAATGAAGGGATAGAGGCAATGCTTTCTAATGGCAGTTTGTGAAAATATATTTAGTTTAGGGGGGTTATTTTGCCTGATGGGTTCTCTTTAAAGATCCAGGCCGGGTTTTAGCTCCTTTTTTGTATAAAACAGGCAACATGGGCGATTAACTAACATTCAGCTACTGAGGAAAAAGCCAAGAGGAGGCTTTGAAACGCGTTTAGCGATTTTATTTTAAACTATCTTTTTAGACGGTTACCGTGGAGATTAACGCAGAAAAAGACGCCAAAAAAAGAGGACACTCTATTATATGAAGCATCTAAGACAACTTTTAATAGGTGCTAACATTTATTTGTACCTACAGGATTACCTCCATTCCACCTGTGGATCTGGACTACTGGGAGGCACGTTGGTTGGGATACGGCAGACATAATCCCACCAAGCACAGCGGGCTCACGCATGTGCACAACAACTTACAGGAAGCTGAGTCAAGACGATCTCTCCCACATGCAACGTCCGTGACGGCTGGCTTCAAGAACCCCTTAATAATAGCGGAGTGAAACCGTGAGTGCAATATCCCATGTTTACTTTTCAGCAGCAAGCACAATCTATGATAAAAACCAATCTATGATAAAAACCAAGTGCTACACCAATACATCGTATTGACTCCACACTCTATATAAGCCTGCGCTAATTTTCTACTACCAGTCGCTACTTTTATAACACATATAGACTGTCATATAGATCTAAAACATATAGTATATTCTGTACATTTATGTCATTTGTGAATGATATTCTGTGTAAATCTGAAATACAATGTTTTAACAATATTTTAATATTAAATATGTTTAACACTGTACACACTTCTATCGTCAATATCTATACAGGTGCTCGGCTCTATACATTTCTTGCTTGACCATTTTCCATCATTACAGATAGGCACCTGTAATTGGCCACTAGCACATCTATTACCTACAATAGTCCGGTATTGGGATAGTGCTGAGATACACATTTTGGTTCAGATGAGAAATAATGTTGGAGACCCCAGACCAGACAAGTGATAATGGTTAAGACCCCACAGAAGACAAGTGATAATGCTTGAGACCACAGGGCAGACTACAGGCGGTCCCCTACTTAAGGACACCCGACTTACAGAAGACCCCTAGCAGGGGCGTAACTAGGAGAGGCTGGGCCCCATAGCGGATTTCTGCATGGGGGCCCCCCTTCCCCTTCAAAAATATATGCATATTTGTACCAACATGATTATAAAATCACATGCATTTACACAGTCATATATACACACAATAATCCCACCAAGCACAGCGGGCTCACGCATGTGCACAACAACTTACAGGACGCAGAGTCAAGACGATCGCTCCCACATGCAACGTCCGTGGCGGCTAGCTTCAAGAACCCCTTAATAATAGCGGGGTGAAACCGTGAGTGCAATATCCCATGTTTACTTTTCAGCAGCAAGCACAATCTATGATAAAAAATCAATCTATCATAAAAACCAAGTGCTACACCAATACATCGTATTGACTCCACACGCCATATAAGCTTGCGCTAATTTTCTACTACCAGTCGAAACACATATAGACTGTCATCATTTTTTCCACATCAGGACATTCACAACTATACTGCCAATTGTCCATCTAGCTTTTTTCGGCGTCCTCCACAGATATACCTTCATTTGTCATATATTTTTACTTTTTTAACCCCTTAAGGACGCAGCCTATCTTTTCGCTAGGCCCCTCTTGCTAATAGTGGCCATTGTTTTTGCTTCCAATCCACACTCAAATGTGACGTCACTCCAGGACAATGAAGCTGGAAGCAGTACGGCCGCTCTTCCTTTCTCTTAAGCTATGCGAAAAAACTGATATATTACTCACTTTTCCGGTCCCCTTTTGAAGCTGCAGTCCTCTCTTTTCTTGCCTCTGTGCAGGACCACTTTATAAGCTGGCGCTGAATCTGGAAGACTCATGATCATCACCAAGGCAAGGGACGCAGAAAAAGGTTGACTATCAGAGGACTTTAGGTCCTATTTGTTTCTCTACTGACAACACAGGACAGGGCAGGGAAATCGTGGCAGAAATACAGCTGTGGGCTTGTCTTCGTTAGTACTCCCATCCTCACTAGTTGTTAACTAGTTGTGTAGTGCTAACATATATTAAAAAACACTAGAATGGGCCCCTTTCGAAATCCAATCCAATATTCTGTCCTAACTTGATTTTGATGGAAGATTTCCTTTACAAGGATCTACCACCTACCGGTATATGTAGGAAAAGAGATTCGTGTGATTAGGATTGGTGAAATCTAACTACTCGAATAAACCACATGTTTTTTACTACTCATAGGCTTTGCATTTAGTTTTGGGGCAGTGTTAGCAAAATTTGCGAGTCACTCATCATAAACAGCAATATCTCCAAGGGGGCAGGGTCAAGTCTGCAGTACTATTTCCAGTTACATCATCCCATGCTATAACAGACCTTACTAACAAAATAAATGCATTAATATTTAAGTACATGGCTGGATGGAAAACTAAAAAACACCAGCGATACTACTGCTATCGCACTAGGTAATGGAAGATTGCCCAGATATTACCATCTCCACTGTGAGATTCTATCCAGTTTCCTGGATGATGATAATAATCAGTTCAAATCTGCAATTTCCACATGTTTCCCTATGTGTACTTCAACGATCAGAGTATTCCCCAGGTGGCAATGCTACTTTGTCTTTTACTCGTCCCGTACGTGAATTTAAAGGGGCCATCAGTGTTATACGAGGCTAGGGTATGCATCAGTGTCCTGTTACGTACCAGTAGTCCATTTGGTATCACTTTACCATAGAGTCCTAGTTTAGTAGTATTTACTGTGATTTTACCTTACGCTGTGCAGTCTTTAGACCTATTTATAACACTGTACATACAGTATTAGTCTTAGAAGTAGTTGGTAGTCATTGTTACGTGACTACATTACCAGTTTTAGACCTATTTGCATCATTGTTCTTTACAGTACGAGTCTTAGTAGTGTTTTTCAGATCGCGTTACCTATACTGCCATTTTTAGAAGTTGTGTGACATTTTTAGCTTACAGTACCACCTTAGACCTATTTCTATCACGGTTACGTAACAGTACTAGGTCTTCGTGTATTTGTATCAGTGTTACCTTAACAACCCCCAGTTTTAGAAGTAGTTTGTGCTATTTTTCCCTTTACCACTGCATAGTATACTGGTTAGACCCAAAGGCCGACGAGATGAGAGCAGAAGTTCTGAACTGCATGGGGAAAGCAAAGACAGACATTGAGTTGGTTGCTGCTGCTTAGTCTCAAGCCCGGCAAGCAACAATGGACGTAATTTTTATTTTTTTTAAGTTTTTTTTTCACTGGTTTATCCCCGCAATGGAAAAAAGCGCCCAACCGTCGCAAATGCCATTATTTTCCCATTCTGGAAAATATCCACACAAATTCAATAAAAAGTTCAACAAAAGGTCGGTTAAACAGTGGTCCTAAAAAGTAGAAAGCAGGGCTGAAAACATTCATAAAAAGTCGCGTAAAATGAAACCACCCACAGCTCTGTACACCAAAATCTGAAAAGTTTGATTAACCGCCAGAAAGACCGCAAAATGGAAGATTTTGTTTTTTTTGAACCGGAAGTTGTCCAGGTCGCTGGAGGAGAATGCTGGCTACTTCTGTTCTTCTGGTGGTGCTAAGCAGTGTTCCTCCAACCTCCACCGCGCGTGTCCGCGGCAAACTTTCATCTCTCTCCCTCCACCTGCCCCTCTGGGCTACTGTCTACTAATCTCGCGATTTTGACACGCGGCGGATACCTAATATTGGTTGTGATTTTTACGTTTATATGTTTTATACAGGTTCTAGGACAGGGGGGTGATTTGAATGTTTAATATTTTAATTCATATTTTTTATTTTTCAAACTTTTTTTTCTCTCACTATTTCTTAGACCACGCTAGGGCTACAACATTTTTAACCCAGATGGTCAGATTGCTCCTACATATACTAGCGGCCGATTCTAGCATATTTGCTGCATGAGGTCAATATTAAAATGCTGCCCCCCCCCCCCCCCCTCCTTGTAAGTAAAGCCTGAAAACTTTAACTAACAATTAACAACCCACAGAAAGCTCCCTGACACTGCGCTGACCGTGACTGACACAGGTTCTGGGGGAAGTTATTGAGTGACTCTATACCTTATAAAGATGACCAATATCTTCCATCAGGAGGACTTATTCCGTGTTCTCCAATCCATGGACCGGGTTTATTTTCAGGGAAAAGCGGCTGAGTTCCGGACGTGAGTCGGATATCTTCAGCTCTGTGCAGACTCGCCACCCGGCCCGTCCCTAAAAAAATACCACAGTCACTTACAGTAAAAAGTCTCCTGGAAGAAACAACAACGGCGCTCGCAAATAATATATACTGCCCACACACCTACACTGACCGACACTACCTCCACATATAACACAACTCCCTGATCATTAATAGATATATATATTCTACTGATGACTATAGCATGCACAGCACATTTCCAATATACACAACACCCCCAATTATTAATACAAGACCCCCCCCCTAACATTTAGTTTTAAATATGCAAAGTAATCTATTGTATCCTATAACTAATATATCCCACCTGTTATTATTTACGTGTGATTTTTTAATTCGTTCTACCCCTGATTAAGGTACAAATATAGCAGCACCTACCATAATATACCAGACCCCCCAGACTTAGTATATACAGTATCGATATACACGTCCCCCGCTCAGTAATACTGTATGCCCATATACAGCCCCCCCCCCGCCCCCACCCCCCCCCAGCTTAGTAATATACTTGTTACCCCCAGCTGAAATCTGGCCCATATAAATAATATATCAAACCCCCCCGACAGTATAAAACAGTTATGGCCCCATATAATATATCAAACCTCCCCCCCCACAATATAAAACAATTATGGCCCTATATAATATATTAACCCCCCCCCCCCACACACACACACGCAGTTTAAAACAATTGTGGCCACATATAAATATATCAAGAAAAAAAAAACAATGGGAAGAAACAAGCAAAAATACAAAAACATACCCCAATTAAAAACCACACCCCCCCCCCCCCCCCAGTACTAAGACAATTTATGGTCCACATATAATAAAACAGAACACCCCACCCCCCCAAGTATAAGTTAGACAATTCATTACCGCCATAATGTATTACCCCCCACACAGTATAAAACATTTGGCCACATATAATGTAAACAAAGCACCCCAGCACCCCCCCCCCCCAGTATATGACAATTATGATGCCACATATAATGTGAAACAGCACCCCCCCAGTATATGACCAATTATCTGCCCCCAATATAATATATAAAACAATCTGGCCACATATAATGCATACAGCACCCCCTAGTATATGCCAATTATGGCACCCATATAAGTATAACAGCCCACCCCACCCACACAGTATTAAAACATATGCGGCCACGTACTTGCCCCCCCACCCCCACACACACACACCACCGACACCACCCCCACATTACGTCACTTTTCCATGTCACACCCTTCTGCCCCTTCGACTTAACCTCCCTTATCAAGCCACGTATCTTCACCTCTCCTCCCGTGAACACTTGAGCTCGCCCACGTACCAAGATCAGATAATCCTCTCTTGCTGGTTGGGCTTGCTGTCCGCCTCGTGTCTGCTCCTTTAGGGACTCTCCTGGCTGGGCTCCGCCAGTCACATTCCTTCGTTTCGTGACGTCAATTACGCCTGTGTCACTGAAGAACGAGCGACGCAGCAGCCGGAAAAGGCGTCTGCCGTTCGCTCCGCATATAAACGCAGCCTGTTCTTAAAGAGACAGGACGTTTTTTTTATTTTTTAGCTGGTTGGACGATTCGGCGTTAATGGAACGCCCGAATCGCCCAACTTTAGAGCGCCGAGGATTTCGCCGCCCTCGGACAGGGACCCGCCAATCTGCCGCCTGAGGCCGAGATTTTCATCTCGCCATCATGCAGATGCGGCCCTGCATATACTGCAATCTTCTGTATTGCATATATGGCTTGTTTTGCAGGTTCATTCATTCCACGAGAAACCACTGGCTCATTGTAACAGAATTCATCTCAGAAGCCAGTTTAGCCCTCGTGACAAAGAAGAACCCGAGTGCTTACCATGGTCAACCAATCGGCCGCGGTTCCATGGGCAAAGCACGCGACCGCGGTTCTTAGCGGTGGTGGTTTTCTGCAACATGCAACCACCCCCACACCCCTTTGTATGAAAGGACTACAGCGTGAGCCCTCTTCATACCACCCCTTATACCTCTGCGGCCTGGGTAAGCTACGGCGTCAGAGCGTTAAGGGGTTAACAATTGTTCATAGTTAACGATGGTTTTTTACAATAGGATTAAGTACACAGAACAAATAATACCGTGAATAATTACAAATAGGTTAATACATAGTATTTAACATACTAAACGAACAGTCTAGGGAATATGGAACACGGACACATTGGGCGGGTAGAAAACATATAGCAATGAGAGAAAAGAAAAAGAAAGGCTAGAGGATCCAGTGGGTGGGCAGCCCCGAGAGCCTTCCATATTCATACAATGATCAGGTGCAATGGCTGAGGGGAATTGCACAGGGACCTAAGTTAAACAGTGGTTGCAATCTAGACAGGATTGTTTATGGTGTGAATACAAGGCCAATGGAAACCGTTAACTTCATTCTGTTTGTAGTTTTGTAACGGGAGTCTTTTGTTTACTGGATGTTTAAATAATAATAATGTAAATAATCACATAATGAAGACAGTTAGACTGTGGTAATAACAATATAAACTAGGTAAAATTGTGTGCACAACAACATCGGTGTGCTGGAAGAACAGCCTGACATTCGTATAGTGATGTGAAACACGGTGATCCGCAGGTGAACTTAAAGGTATTAGAAATAACACAAAAACCCAATAGTTCCATCTCAGCATTTAATACCTTTAGGATGTGGTATCAAAATTATTATTAATTTTTTCATTCAGACCATGACATTTTAGCTTGTGAAGTTTCCCCCCGCGTCTCCCTCCCCCACCCATCTCGGTCACTGTGTGGATGGCACTGATTTTGTGTGTTTAGGGTCAACAATTATGATTTTTTGTAAGTGTAAAGATAGACTGTCGCTTGTTCGAACCCGATCTTATATTTCTAAAATTGTTCTCAAATTCTTTCTTTTAGTTTTCTATCTATTAGGTTCTGTCTATATTATTGTTTTTACATGGAGGCATTCTATCATGTATATCCTCTAGAACTGTTACATAACGGTAGGCTTCCAACTTGGAAAAAAAGGAAAATCATTAGTATTGGATAGTAAAGAAGTTGTTTTTATACGGTCAAAATAGGGTTCTGCAGCACATACATCTGCCACAACGCGGACATTCTACTCATTAAAGATTAAAACACACTTTTAACAGATTTGTATCTACGGGATTACCTTGTTCCAATCGTGGATTTAGCTACTGGGAGGCCGTTGGTTGGATAACGGCAGGCAAAAATCCCAACCAAGCACAGCGGGCTCATGCACTGTGCAGAACAACTTTACAGACAGCTGAGTCAGCGATTCGCTCCACATGCAACCGCCCTGACGGTAGACTTCAAGAACCCCTTAAATAATTGCGGGGTTGAAAACTTTTGAATGCAATATCCCATGTTACTTTTCAGATCAGTCATTACACAATCTATGATTAAAAACCAATCTACGATAAAAAAAACAAGTGCTACATACAATACAATCGTATGACTCCAACCACACTATATAAGCTGCGCTATTCTACTATATTCTGGACTAATCACGTTGCCCAACTTTATACACAAATATAGACTGTCATCTATTTTTTTCCCATCTGACATTCACTAACACTTACTTACTGCCAATTGGTCCATCTATGCTTCTTCAGCGTCCTCACGATATACCTTCATTTGTGTATAATAGTAATATTATATATATATATATTATTTTTTTTTTTTTAAACACAATTTTTGGGAAGAATTGTGCACTTGGGCTCTACAGTGCTTTTCTTACCCCTCTTTTTAGCCCAGCCTGAGATCTAAAACATATAGTATATTCTGTACATTTATGTCATATGTGAATGTTATTCTGTGTAAATCTGAAATATAATGTTTTAACAATATTTTAATATTAAATATGTTTAATACTGTACACACTTCTATCGTCAATTGAGTATAGATAGTGTGAGGGTCAAGATAATGATTATATGTCGATAATAAATATATGCTTTATGATTGTATACATGTGCCCTTTGCCCTACATTTTTGTACTCTGTCTGTTATGAAATACAGAGCTTTTCCCTTACACCAGTTTTAACCAGACATGCAACTGTCAGCGAAACTCAAATCTTATGATCAAAAAGCAGATGTTTGTTAAGAATAGCATCAGCATCCAGACTAGTGGTCGATTTACTGTAGACAACGGTGACTGGAAATTCCCCTGGCATAGCAACCAAGGCCTAGTTTTGAGGACCAATCAGCAGGGGTCGGGGGCCAGACATATATACTTAACTATCACCAATTGTAAAGATTCTAATGTATGTAACCACGCCTCTTTGTGTGCTCGGCTCTATACATTTCTTGCTTGACCATGAAGTGCAATTTCTTACCCAGAAAACAAGCCCATACACAACTCTTTATATGGAAAAATAAAAAAGTTAGATAGTTAGATTTTTTGAAGTGGGGAGTGAAATATAAAGAAGCAAACATGAAAAAGGGCCTGGTCCTTAAGGGGTTAAAGTTGTACAATAATGGATGGACTTTAATTTTTTTAAAGTTACTAAGTTACTATCCTGGCCATGGGTCTCTGAAGGGTCATTGGAGGATAACAATTTTGAGTTTGCAAAGTTATTTTGTTGCCAATGGGACTTCTACAATTCTGTAGGCATTATTATTAGTAGTAGAAATAGTACCAATTCCTTGCCAATCTACTAATGTGAAGTAAATGGAGTTCATAAATCTTAGTCCATAAACTATACTTATTTAACTTTTTTTTGTGTTCTACTTACATTTTTATCTCTAATTCCAAAATATTAAGAATATGCACGGTTATCTTCCAGGTCATGCATTTTTCATGGATGCATAGGGTTATTTATTTATTTTTTTCAAATTGTGTTTTTTTTCCAAATGACATATCAACTTTCCATTTTATAAGCACATGTATGTATAAGCATATTCCATGTATAATTGATATAATCTGACTGGGAATTGGATAAGGGGATTGTCAATATTTTATTTGATGATAAGGTCTAATTAAGAGATTTAATTCTCTCTGTGACCAGTGAAAGCCATCAAATATTGTTCACGTCTTAATGGAAAACTCAGGTTAGTTGTTCAGGTATGATCCTCCAGCTGCTGAAAAAAATATGATGCATTGTCTTTTAGAATATATTATGCTGAAATAGTTTAATATTTTATACATGCCAGTCTAAGAATAAAGTAGGCACACAAGAGTGATAGCAGAAAATAGTCCTTAAAAGTGTATTTTTATAGGTTTTGGGACCATCAACTCTTACATCATATAATAATAACTGAACATCTCTGCATGCACTGTGCAACTATTTTATTTTATATATCTTACTTGTCTTGTGATCAATGGGGCTCCTGATTTAGAGACCCCCAACTGATATTGAATATGAAGGGGCTGCAGAGTATCATTGGCATTGTCCTCTACTCTGTGATACCCCAGCCAGCAATAAAGATAACTGCAGCATGACACCATTCAGATAAATGTTGATCACAGCTAATACGCATGATTTACGGCTAAGCCCTTTTAAAAATCTCACATGTGTCTATAACTGTGGTAATAACTTTTCAACACATCAAGTTATCTATGTGATTTTGAGATTATTTTCTTGTGACCCATTGTAGTTTATGCTAAATACATAAAAATTACACAATTTACTAAACATTTTTTTAAATGTACAACGTTCAAAGTTTCACATTTTCCACTTTTTAGACAAAAAGTCATAGCACCAATTTTTTTTGTCTACATTTTTTGCCATTCGTGTTCTATTTCTTTCCATAATTTTTTTATGTTTTTATTCTTTAACAGCAATTTCCAGATTTTCAAGAGATTTTCAAAAAAAACTACAATTTGGCTGACCAATTCAGTTTGAAAGTGCTTTTTGTACTATAAACCACCATAAGCATTTTATGAGCTTAACATCTGCAGCTGTTTTATAGGAATCAAATTAAAATGGAGTGGAAATGTTAAAATTGCAATTTGTTATGAGAAAATTCTCATTAAACCCTGAAATGTACACATTCAGAGGGTGTTATAGGTAAAATATACACCCCAGAATGTTTGCACTGCTCACCCAAGTAAGGCAAAATACACTATAATAATAATCTACTGGCTGGGCACAGAAGGGAGGAACAGTAGAAAACCACAATTGACCACATTTGGGAAACTATGCCCCTTAATGAATTAATCTAGCGGTGTAGTGACCATTTTAACCCCATAGGCGGTGACATAAAGATAATGCATAATAGATGCATAGTAAAAAAATTTATTTTTTCCTCAATATTGCATTTTATTTCCAAGTATCCTGTGCCCAGCTTATGCTACTGGAGAAAAAGACCCCAAGAATCATTCTCCTGGGTATGGAAATACCCCATATGTGGCAATAATCTACAGGCTGGGCACTGGGCAGGGATTAGAATGTAAAGGTGCAGCATTATATATAACCTGTGCAGAGTACATCAAGGTTAATAATAAAATAGTATGAAATATATATATATATATATATATATATGGCGTGGCCTGACTGCAGATGGAGACGGTCGCACATTAGTGCTTCTCCTGCCCGAACCCCACTATAGCCCTGTTAAATACCCTAATCCAGTACATCAGTGCCCCGTGAATGGGTTCTAAGAAAAAAGGGGGTAACCCGACCCCGGCAGTGCCCCTTAGCCACGCTTCAGTCCGTGGAATTGGCCGGTATCTGACCAACATGGCGGCGGCCTCCGCTTCCCATCTTGCATCCGCGGCCATTGTTCCACCAGCCATGCGGCCGGAGCTGCAGGAAGATCCCGCGGCAGGAGCGAAGAAGGGCGCCTTCCCTGAAGTGAACCAGGTCCCTTTGCCTACAGCCGGTGAGTCCGGAGTAGAGGAACAGCCCGCGCTTCCCCCACATCACGCAGCCAAGATGGTGGACGGCCGTGAGGCAGCGGGCACCGCAGCGCTAGCCGACAGCTCGCTGCCTCAGACGGCTGAAGTCACAATCGCAGAGGAAGACGTGGCCAGCGTAGTGACCACCCGGCATCCGACTGCGGCCTGTGCGGAGGGCTCTTTGCCAGAAGAAATAACCACCAGCTCAAGCAGGCCCAGGCTGCAGGAGGCGATCGGGATGGCAGTTGAACACACCTCCAAAGGTACAGCAGGGTCGGGGTCAGCCCACACCATACTAGTGGAGGCCCAGGTGCACCCGGCCCCACCAACATCCCCTGAGGTGCCACATAGTGGGGGCTCCCTACCCAGGCCACTTAGGCACAGTGAGGCCCTGGGCTCCACTTCCTTGGGACAGTCCCCTACGGCCAGTAGCGGCCCCGATGGCAGCCCATGGTCCTGCATTACTGACACACGAAGGGCCCTCGTCCCATCTCCACCCTTGCATGGCCGGACTTTCATAGGGTGAGGAGATTGAGGCAACAGGAGAGTGAGGGGACTCAGGGGAGCCCACAGTGGATGGAGAGAGAGAGAGGGGGAGCACTGTCATCTGCACCTCACTCCCCATTCCTATGGCCCGACACAGGGGAAGAATGGTCAGCAACCCCCATAGTGCATACTCCAAGCCCTTCCCCTATGTCATCTGCTAAGCAATATTCTCAAGACAGACATGGATACGTTAAAACTAGAGATGAGCGAGCACTAAAATGCTCGAGTGCTCGTTATTCGAGACGAACTTTTCCTGATGCTCGAGTGCTCGTCTCGAATAACGAACCCCATTGAAGTCAATGGGAGACTCGAGCATTTTTCAAAGGGACCATGGTTCGGGAATAAAATGTGTTATTTAATTGAAAAAGAATGTCTTCTCATAAGTTAGCAGATGTATGCAAACATCTGCAATCTATTCTTCACTGTTCCGCGCGTATATTATCTCCCGACAAGTTAGCAGATGTGAAGAACAGTGAAGAATAGAATAAAAACCGTGAACACAGGATCATTTAAATGAAAAACGCTGTGAAAAACACAGTGAAGAATAGATTGCAGATGTTCGGCACATCTGCTTACTTGTCGGGATCCGTGCTGCCGCTCCCCGGTGTCTCCATGCTGCCCCTCCCCGAGTGTCTCCGTGCTGCCCCGATGTATCCGCTCTGCCCCAGCCCGATGTCTCCGCGCTGCCCCAGCCCCGATGTCTCCGCGCTGCCCGTTCCCCCGATGTCTCCATGCTGCTGCCCGTTCCCCCGATGTCTCCATGCTGCTGCCCGTTCCCCCGATGTCTCCATGCTGCTGCTGCCCGTTCCCCCGATGTCTCCATGCTGCTGCTGCCCGTTCAAAAAAAGTCGCAATTCCTGGCAAATGACCAGGAACCGTGACTTTTTCTTGGCTTGTATGCAAGAAAACTGGCATACACGCCCTTATCAATCTCCTCCATGGTGATTATAGTATATAGGTGTAGGACCACAGATCTTAAGGAATATGGGCCATATGGAAATATGGGAACAGTGGCGGATTAAGTGTCCCATGGGCCCTGGGCAGTTTACAACTAGGACCCCCCAGTGTCCAAACCAACATGTGCCTGGATGTTAGGACTCATGGTGATGCCACACATGGCGTTTTTGGTCAGTTTTTGGTCAATTTTTCCCAATTATCTTAATAGATAAAAAGGATGCAAGCAGCCAAATGCATGGTACATGGGCAAAAACGGACTGAAAATGGATGTTTAAAAACAGACCAAAAGCGCCATGTGTGACATCACCCTTAACCCCTTAACGACTTGGCCTTTTTTAGTTTTTTCACTTCCATTTTTCACACCCCACCTTCAAAAATCTATAACTTTTTTATTTTTCCACATAAAGAGCTCTGTGGAAAAATAAAAAAGTTATAGATTTTTGAAGGTGGGGTGTGAAAGCTCGAGTGCTCGTTATTCGAGACGAACTTTTCCTGATGCTCGAGTGCTCGTCTCGCATAACGAACCCCATTGAAGTCAATGGGAGACTCGAACATTTTTCAAAGGGACCATGGTTCGGGAATAAAATGTGTTACTTAATTGAAAAAGAATGTCTTCTCATAAGTTAGCAGATGTATGCAAACATCTGCAATCTATTCTTCACTGTTCCGCGCGTATATTATCTCCTGACAAGTTAGCAGATGTGAAGAACAGTGAAGAATAGAATAAAAACCGTGAACACAGGATCATTTAAGTGAAAAACGCAGTGAAAAACACAGTGAAGAATAGATTGCAGATGTTCGGCACATCTGCTTACTTGTCGGGATCCGTGCTGCCGCTCCCCGGTGTCTCCATGCTGCCCCTCCCCGAGTGTCTCCGTGCTGCCCCGATGTATCCGCGCTGCCCAAGCCCCGATGTATCCGCGCTGCCCGTTCCCCCGATGTCTCCATGCTGCTGCCCGTTCCCCCGATGTCTCCATGCTGCTGCCCGTTCCCCCGATGTCTCCATGCTGCTGCCCGTTCCCCCGATGTCTCCATGCTGCTGCCCGTTCCCCCGATGTCTCCATGCTGCTGCCCGTTCCCCCGATGTCTCCATGCTGCTGCCCGTTCCCCCGATGTCTCCAGTTATTTTTTTGTAGTGACCATTTTAACCCATTAGGCAGTAAGTGACATACAACAAAGATACTGCATAATAGATGCCTAGTAAACAAAATTATTTTTTCCTCAATATTGCATGTTATTTCCAAGTATCCTGTGCCCAGCTTATGTACGGAGAAAAAAGACCCAAGAAATCATTCTCCTGGGTATGGAAATACCCACATATGGGACAATAAATCTAACAAGGGCTGGGGCACCTGGGCAGGGATTATTAGAATGTAAAAGGTGCAGCATTAATATATTAACCTGTGCAGAAAGGTAAATCAAGGTTAGGTTAATAATAAAAGTGAGTATGAATATATATTCATATATATATATATATATGGCGTGGCTGGACCCTCTGCAGGGATGGAGACGGAGACAGCGGTAGCACTTAGTTGCCTTCTCTCTGCCCGACCCCACTATAGCCCTGTTTTTTAAATAACCTAATCGACAGTATCAGTTGGCGCCCCGTTAGAAGTTGTGGTTCTAGAAAAAAGGGGGTAAATCCGACCCTGACGGTGCAGTGTCCCTTGTAGCCACGTAGCAGCCTGGAATTGGCCTGGTATTTCTGGTACCAATCAGCATTTGGCGGAGGCGGCCTCCGCTTCCCATCCTGCATCGCGGCCATGTTCACCAGCCATGCGGCCGGACTGCAGGAAGATCCGCGGCAGGAGCGAAGAAGGGCGCACTTGCCCGATAGTGAACCAGGTTACTTTGTCCTACAGCCGGTGAAAGTCAGGTCAGTATGAGTATAGAGGAACAGCCCGCGCTCCCACATCCGCAGCCAGATGGTGGACGGACGTGATGAGGGGCAGCGGGGCACCGCAGCGGCTAGCCGACAGCCTCGCTTGCTTCAGGCGGCTTCTGAGAGTACACAATCGCAGAGGAAGACTGGCCGCGTAGGTGAGTGCCACCGCGGCATCGGACCGCGGGCCTGGGGGAGGCTCTTTGCCAGAAGCCGGAAATAAAGTGACCTCAGCTCAAGCTAGGGGCCCTGGCTGCTGGAGTGGAGGCGATCGTGCTGATGGCTCAGTTGAACACACCTCCAAAGTACAGGCAGGGTCGGGGCGTCAGCCCCCACACCATACTAGAGGAGGCGCAGGTTGCACCGGCTTTAAACCACCAAAGCAGTTGTTCCTGTATATAGTGCCACATAGTGGGGGGTCCGATACCCAGGCACTTAGGCACAGTGAGGGGCTTGGGCTCCTGCTTCCTTGGTGGGACAGGTCCCGCCTACAGGGAACAGTAGTGGCCCCCCCCGATGGCAGCCCATTGGTCTGCCATTACTGAACAGAAGGGCCCTGAGTCCTCGAAAGTTATCTCCACCTTGCATGATGGCCGGAGTCTTCCATAGGGTGAGGAGGTCGGGTTTGAGGGAACAGAAGTAGAGTGTGGATGGGGACTCAGGGTGAGCCCACAGTGGATGGAAGAGAGAGGAGGGGGAGCACGTCATCTGCACCTCACTGCCCCATTCCTATGGCCCGACACGAGGAGGGAAGAATGGTCAGCACAAACCCCATAGTGCATACTCCATAGCCCTTCCCCTATGTCATCTGGTAAGCCATATTCTCAAGACAGACGATGGATACGTTAAAAACTAAGTGAGCGAGCACTAAATTGCTTCGAAGTGTCGTTATTCGAGACTAACTTGTTCCTGATGGCGAGGGTTGATGCGTCTCGCATAACGAACCCCATTGACGTCAAGTGGGAGACTCGAGCATTTTCAAAGGGACCATGGTGGAAATAAAATGTGTTACTTAATTGAAAAACAGAGGTCCTTCTTGCAGGAATCGTTAGCAGCAAGTGTGACCAGGCAACACATCTGCATATTATTATTCAAATGTTCCGCGCGTATATATCTCCCGACAAGGTAGCAGATGTGATAAGAAAAAAAAACCACCAGTGAAGAATAGAATAAAAACGGAACACAGGATCTATTTAAATGAAAAACGCTTGTGAAAAACACCAGTTGAAAGAAAATGATTGCAGATGTTCGGCCACTTCTGCTAAATTGTCGGGGATCCGCTGCTGGTCCAGACTCCCGGGGTTGTGTACTACAGGCTGCCCCTCCCCGAAGGTGTCATCCGTGATACATGCCCGATTGTATCCGCTCTGCCTCAAGCCCGATTGTCCCGCGCTGTGTGTACCCAGAGCCCGATGTGTCTCCGCGCAGCACCGTGCCCGATGTCCCACCGTGCCCGTTCCCGATGTCTCCATGCTGATGACCCGTATTCCCCCGAATAGGGTCTCACACAGCTGCTGCCCGTCCCCCGATGTCGCCCATGCTGCCTGCCAATTACAGTTCCCCGACCCTCTTGTGTATCTTCCATTGCTGCTGCTTGTCCGTGTTACCCGATGTCCAATGCGCCTGCTGCCGTTCCCCGCATTGCGCTCCATGCTGCTGGACTGACCGTCTCGGGACCGGGCAGCATCATGGATACGCATCGGGTTACCGACAGGCACAGCATGGTAGACATCTGGGAACGGGCATTCAATCATCAATGGAGCATCGGGGGACGTCAACATCATCATGGAGACATCGGGGGACTTGCAGCAGCAGCATGGAGACATCGGTGGAACGGAACATTCATCATCATGGAGACCATCGGGGGAACGGGCAGCATCAATGGATAGCATCGTGGGAACGGGCACAGCATGGAGACATCGGGAACGGGCAGCGTGGAGACAATCGGGGAACGGTCTCGCGAGACTCGGGGGCTGGGCAGCGTCGGAGACATTGGCTGAGGCAGAGCGATTCACTGTGCAGCACGGCGGACACTCGGGATGGCATCATTTAGCACCTTGGATCGCAATATCCATCAACGGATCCGACAAGTAAGCAATTTGCCGATCATGCAATCTTTTCTCACTGTGTTTTTACAGCGTTTTTCATTAAATTATCTGGTGTTCACGTTTTTATTCTTTCTTCACTGTTCTCACTCTGCTACCTTGTCTGGAAGATAATAATACTCTCGGAACATGAAGAATAATTGCAGAATGTTTGCATACTCTGCTAACTTATAGGAGACATTCTTTTTCCTAATAACACTTTTATTCCGAACGGGTCCCTTGAAAATGCTCGAGTCTCCTTGACTCAATGTGTTCGTTATTTCGAGACTAGCACTCGGCTCATGAAAAGTTCGTCGGGCGAATACGAGCACGTCGAGCATTTTAGTGGCTCGCTCCATCTCTAGTGTTTTAACTATCCATGTCTGCCTTGAGAATATTGCTTACAGATGACATATGGGAGGGGGGGGGGGGGGGAAGGTCTTGGAGTATGCACTATGGGGGTTGCCTGACCATTCTTCCCTGTGTCGGCCCTAGGAGAATTGGGAGTTAGGTGCAGATGACGCCTTCCCCCTCTCTCCTCTCCTCCTCTCCTCCATCTGTTGGGCTCCCCTGAGTCCCCTCACGCTCCGGTTTGCCTCAACCTCCTCACCCTATGAAGTCCGGCTCATGCAAGGGTGGAGATTGGGGACTAGGGCCCTTCGTTGTGTCATACTTCGGAACCATGGCTGCCATCAGGGGCCACTACTGGCCGAGGTGGACTGTCCCCAAGGAGCGGAGCCCAGGCCGTCACTGTGCCTCTTGCCTGGTTGGATCCCCCACTATGTGGCACCATCAGGGATTTTGGTGGGGCCGGTGCACCTGGGCTCCTCTCGTATGGTTGGGCTGGAACCCCGACCCGCTGTAACCTTTGCGGTGTGTTCACTGCCATCCCCGATCGCCTCCTGCGCCTGGGCCCTGCTTGAAGCTGGTGGTTATTTCTTTCTTCTGGCAAAGAGCCCTCCGCCCAGGCCGCAGTCGGATGCAGGGTGGTCCTACGCTGGCCCGTCTTCCTCTGCGATTGTTTACTTCAGCCGACCTGCGTCAGCGAGCTGTGGCTAGCGCTGGCGGGCCCGCTGCCTCACGTGCCGTCCCACCATCTTGGCCTCGTGATGTGGGTAAGCGCGGGCGTTCTCTACTCCGGACTCACCGGCGTGGCAAAGGACCTGGTTCACTTCAGGGAAGGCTCCCTTCTTCGCTCCTGCCGCGGTCTTCCGCACTCCGCCGCATGGCTGGTGGACAATAGGCCCGCGGATGACCGGATGGGAAGCTGAGGCCGCCGCCTGTTTGGTCGATCCGGCCATTCCACGGACTGAAGCGTGGCTAAGGGCACTGCCGGGTCGGGTTCCCCCTTTTTTTCTAGAACCCTTCAACGGCACTGATGTACTGGATTAGGGTATTTACAGGGCTATAGTGGTGTTCTGTTGCAGGAGAAGCCTAATGTGCGACCGTCTCCCATCTGCAGTCAGGCCCGCCATATATTATATATATATAATATATATATTCATACTATTTTTATTAATTAACCTTGATGTACTCTGCCACAGTTATAGATGATCTGCCACTTTCATTCTAAATCCCTGCCCAGTGCCCACCTGTAGATTCTTGCCACATCTGGGTATTTCCTACCCAGGAGAATGTTCTTGGGGTCTTTTTCCAGTAGTCATAAGCATGGGGCACAGGACTTGGAATAAAAGGCAATTTTAGGAAAAAATAATTTTTTTACTATTCATCTATTATGCATTATCTTATGGTCACTGCCTATGGGGTTAAAAATGTGTCACTAACAACGCGAGATTAATGCATTACCCCTCCCGCGCGCGCCGTACTATACTAGCCGCGCGCCGGGTCCCGGTGCCTGGAAGGGCTCGCGCTGGCCGAGCCCTCTCCCATAGCCGGGACGGTGATTCTTTGCTGCATATTGCCGCAAGCCTTACCGGTACACCCGCGATCGGTGCTCGCCCGTCGCGGTGCTTTCATCACCGCGATCACCTCCAGGCAATGCCTGTCCGGAGGCTTCAAGATGGGCGCCGCATGGGCGCCGCCACTCTATGGCGCGGATCTTCGCTCCCCGATGACGCACGGGAGCGGTGATCGTTGCCATGACACATCGTGCCTCACAAGGCCCGAAGCTGTCCTCTTTTAACCCTATTCATTACAATGGCTATCAGCACATTTAAGTAATGGGAGTAAAATCCCCATATACTGCCATATTCATATGGCAGTATATGGTAGGATCGTCATACAACCTACAGGGTTAAAGTACCCTAGGCGTCTGAGAAATAGTTTAATGTAAAAGTAAAAAGTTTAAAAAAAAAAATTATATGTAAAAACCTAAAAATTCAATTCCCATCACCCCCCTTTTCCTAGACTGATATTAATATTAATAAACAGTCACAAATCCAGAAATAACAAAACGCATTAGTATCACCGCGTCCTAATGTCCCGATCTATCAAAATATATAACGGTTTTTTCACACTGCGTTTAACCCTACCGGAAAATAGCGTCCAAAGTCAAATGACATTTTTTTTGGCCATGTTGGAAATTAAAAAAATTTAGAAAACGTGGCTCAAAAGGTAGCACGTCCGAACAATGATAGCAATGAAATCCAGCAAAAGTCGAAATGACACCACCAGCTTCGTAGACACCAAAGTATGTAAAAAGTTATAGCGCCAGAAGAGACAAAATCAAAAAAAAAATTTTTGTATCATGAGGTTTTACTTTTTTTAATGTATGAAAACATATAAAACTGTACAAGGTTGGTATCCCCCTGTGGATAGTAGGGCCCCAAAGAATAAAGTAGACCTTCATTTGCAGTGACGCTGTAAAATCCAAGCCCACAAGAAAAACGTCGCAAATGTGTTTTTTTCAACCATTTTTCACTGCTTTGGAATTTTTTTCCCGCTTCCCAGTAAGCCCATGGAACATTAAATACCGTCACTACGAAGTGCAATTGTTACGCAGAAAATACGCCATAACAATCGCTCTTTAGGGAAAATAAAAGTTATAGATTTTGAGGTGGGGTGTGAACAATGGAGTGAAAAAACTAAAAAAGGCCAAGTCGTTAAGGGTTAATGGTCATAAGTTTCCCAATGTGGTCATGTGGGGTTTTCTACTGTTCCTTCCCTTCGGTGCCCACCCAGCCAGTAGATATTATATAGTTATTTTGTTGCCTTACTTGGGTGATCAGTGCAAACATTCATGGTGTATATTTTACCTTTAACACCCTCTGATGTGTACCTTTTCAGGGTTAAATATAAATTTTCCTCATAACAAATTGAATTGTAACATTTCCACTTTCCACCCATTTAATTGATTCCTATAAAACCGCTGCAGATGTTAAGCTCATAAATGCTTAATGTGGTTTATAGTACAAAAAGCACTTTCAAACTGAATTGGTCAGCCAATTGTAGTTTTTTTCGAAATCGCTTAAATCTGGAAATTGCTGTTAAAAATAAAACATAAAAATTATGGAAAGAATAGAACACGAATGGCAAATAAATGTAGACAAAAAAATTGGTGACTATAGACTTTTTGTCTCAAAGTGGAAAAATGTGAACCTTTTGACGTGTACATTTAAAAACAATGTTTATAAATTGTGTAATTTTTATGTTTAGCATAAACTAAGCAAATGGGTCACAAGAAATATCTCAAAAGCACCTGATAACTTGGATGTGGTGAAAAGTTTAGTACCACAGTTCATAGACACATGTGAGATTTTAAAAAGGGCTTAGCCGTAAATCAATGCGTATTAGCTGTGATCAAGACGTTTATCTGAATGGTTCATGCTGCAGTTTATAAGCTTTATTGTCTGCTGGGGTTCACAGATTATAGGACATGCCAATGAATACTCTCTGCACCCTTCATATTCAATCAATATCAGTGGGGTCTCTAAATCATGAGCCCCATTGATTCAAAGACAGTAAGTATATAAAATAAAAAAAGTTGCCAGTGCATGAGAGAATGTCAGTTAGTATTATAGGATTGTAAGAGTTTTGCTGGTCCCAACCTTAAACCTACACTTTTAAGTTAGGACTATTTTCTTTATCACTACTTGTGTGCTACTTATTCTTAGACTGGCCTTATAGAAATATTAACTATTTCAGCATAATATATTCTAAAGACAATGCCTCAATATTTTTTTCAGCAGCTGGAGGTCATACCGAACAACTAACCTAGATCCATTAAGACTGACAATATTTTTTGATTGGCTTTCACTGGTCACGAGAGAATTAAATCTCTAATTAGACCTTATCATAATAAATATTGCAATCCCTTATCCAATTCCCAGTCAGATTATATCGATTTATACATAGGAATATGCTTATACCCTTACATGTGCTTATAAATTGGAAAGTTGATATGTCATTTGGAAAAGAAAAAAAACACAATTTGAAAAAATAAATAATAACCTATGCAATCCATGAAAAATGCATGACCTGGAAGATACCGTGCATATTCTTATATTTTGGAATTAGAGATAAAAATGTAGTAGAACAAAAAAGTAAATAAGTTAGTTTATGCAAGATTTAAGGTAACTCCATTTACTTCACATTATTAGATTGGCAATGAATTGTTACTATTTCTACTACTAATAATAATGCCTACAGATTGTCGAAGTCCCATTGGCACAAAGAACTTTGCAAAGCTCAATTGTTATCCCCAATGACCCTTCAGTCCCCCGATGTCTCCATGCTGCTGCCCGGTCCCCCGATGTCTCCATGGTGCTGCTCCCCGTGTTCTTCAATGTGTTTTTCACACATATATATTGTTCTTCACATACTATTTTGTTCCGCGCGTATCTTCCAACAGGTAAGCAACAGGAACATCTGTAATCTATTCTTCACTGTGTTTTTCACTGCGTTTTTCACTTAAATGATCCTGTGTTCACTGTTTTTATTCTATTCCTCACTGTTCTTCACTGTGTATTTTTAATTAAATGCTCGATCTCGAGCAGGGGAAATACTCGTCCGAGCAACGAGCCGTTTCGAGTACCTTAATACTCGAACGAGCATCAAGCTCGGACGAGTATACTCGCTCATCTCTAGTTAAAACCCATAATGGTTATACTGCATCTAATATTGCCTTTCCTCAGGAGGGAGTAATTGTTGACTCCCCAACGTTTTGTGTTTGTGTGATTGTTACTTTACCTTTGGTTTGTCCGTACTTATCCTGGTATTGTCTTGTTCCGTTTGGTCCTCGTGTTTCGTCCATCCCCATTTTACCTTTTACCTAACCCTTCCATTGTTGTACCTGACTGGGCAGGCCTAGCCTGTTGTCTATTTGCTGGATCGGCAGGGAGCTCGGGGAGCCATAGATCCGTAATGGATGCTCTACGTCTGGCGCCCCTCAATGCTAGGGGATTGAATGTCCCACAGAAGAGGACACAAATTTTATACGATATGCATAAACGGAGAATTAACATCCTTTTCTTGCAGGAGACTCATTTCAGATCCCCCAATGTGCCGAACATACGGGACCGTTATTATACACAATGGATCCACAGCGCCAAACCTGAGGCTAAGTCGATGGGGCCTTCCACAAATCACTACCAATTGAGATCCTATCTACTAGCGTAGTTGAGGAAGGCAGGTATATCTTTGCTCACCCTCGCCACCTGGTACCTTCCTAACAATGGCCCGATTCCTGCTTGCAGGGTAATGCTGGGCGCACTCTCTAACTTTATGGAAGGACATCTAGTAGTGGGGGGCAACTTTAATTTCCCTTTAGATCCATCAATTGACACATCAGGGGGGCGGAGCAGTATCTCGCTCGACCATATCCGTAATCTTAGGAAGGACCTTCATTCTCTGCAGTTGGTAGACATCTGGCTGACTTTGCACCCCCACGATCGGGATTATTCCTATTTTTCCCCAGTGCATGGATCCTATAGCAGGATCGACTTTTTCCTTTTTAGCCACAATGCTCTCAAGTGGGAACCCACGGCATCGATTGGGAACATTTTTTTCTCTGACCATGCCCCCATTTTCCTGACTCTGTCCCTACAGCGTCACTGCTTCCACTCTTGGAGGTGGAGATTGAATGACTATCTCCTCAGGGACTCTCTGCGCTGAGGAGATCAGGAAGCGCCTAGCTTCCGTCACTAGTGGCCCGGGATTGGATAGATCAGCACATTTTCCACGATAGTGGGAGCAACTCAAGGGCGACCTGCAGGATATCTTTGTCCGCCATGGCACTCGCCTTAAGTCAGAGAACAACGCACGGATTGTTACCCTTACCAAGCAGATCCAGACTTTGGAACTACGCCACAAATCCTCTTTAACCACTTCGCGACCGCCCGCCGTGTATTCACGGCGGAGGTCAGGTCGCGCTGCATGGAGAGGGTTCACGGACTGAGCCCTCTCCATAGCCAGTAAGTCTTTGCTGCATATTGCTGATAGCACATTGTAATGAATGAGGAGGAAAATCCTCATATACTGATATGATAGGATCAATCAGACAACCTAGGGTTAAAGTACCCTAGGGAGTCTGAAAAATAGTAAAAATAAAAAAAGTTTAAAAAAAAAATTATAATAAAAAAACCTAAAATTTCTAATCACCCCCCTTTCCCTAGAACTGACATAAATATAAATAAACAGTAAAAATCATAAACACATTAGGTATCGACGCGTCTGAAAATGCCCAATCTATCAAAATAT
>WNYA01000039.1:167152-184987 GCA_019512145.1 Engystomops pustulosus
CCATTTTGAAAAATATAAAAAATTCATTAAAAAGTGATCAAAAGGTCGCACAGTGGTAGCATGACTTTTTTTTCACCATTTTCACTGCATTTGGAAGTTTTTTCCCGCTTCCCAGTACACAGTATGGAATATTAAATACCATCACTATGAAGTGCAATTTGTTACGCAGAAAACAAACCATCACACAGCTCTGTACATGTAAAAATAAAAAGTTATAGATTTTTCATGGTGGGGAGTGAAAAATGGAAATGAAAAAACAAAAAAGGGCCAGGTGGTTAAGGGGTTAAAGAAGGCGGACAGTTAGTTAATAGGGCTCTATGGGAACATGTCCCTAGCTGTTTATGTGAAAATGTGGTGACAGGTTCCCTTTAACTGGTTTGATTCTTCCCACATCTGAGATTGGGGACACCCACTTTTAGATCCAAAATTGGCAATATCACTAAAGGGTTAGGTTGATATTCCCATTTTTAAAAGTGATCAAGTCTAACCTCTGAGACCCCCATGATACTGGCAATAGAGGAGCTACAGCAATGGTTTAGTATTTTGTCCATTAACGCTGACACACTGCCATGAACCTCTTTGTTGTTCATGTCTGATGACCCCTGGATGTGTCATCGGTCAGTAATGACAGAGAGGTTTCCTAGGATAACTGGTTAACTCCTTTAGTTATTTTTTTGTAGTGACCATTTTAACCCATTAGGCAGTAAGTGACATACAACAAAGATACTGCATAATAGATGCCTAGTAAACAAAATTATTTTTTCCTCAATATTGCATGTTATTTCCAAGTATCCTGTGCCCAGCTTATGTACGGAGAAAAAAGACCCAAGAAATCATTCTCCTGGGTATGGAAATACCCACATATGGGACAATAAATCTAACAAGGGCTGGGGCACCTGGGCAGGGATTATTAGAATGTAAAAGGTGCAGCATTAATATATTAACCTGTGCAGAAAGGTAAATCAAGGTTAGGTTAATAATAAAAGTGAGTATGAATATATATTCATATATATATATATATATGGCGTGGCTGGACCCTCTGCAGGGATGGAGACGGAGACAGCGGTAGCACTTAGTTGCCTTCTCTCTGCCCGACCCCACTATAGCCCTGTTTTTTAAATAACCTAATCGACAGTATCAGTTGGCGCCCCGTTAGAAGTTGTGGTTCTAGAAAAAAGGGGGTAAATCCGACCCTGACGGTGCAGTGTCCCTTGTAGCCACGTAGCAGCCTGGAATTGGCCTGGTATTTCTGGTACCAATCAGCATTTGGCGGAGGCGGCCTCCGCTTCCCATCCTGCATCGCGGCCATGTTCACCAGCCATGCGGCCGGACTGCAGGAAGATCCGCGGCAGGAGCGAAGAAGGGCGCACTTGCCCGATAGTGAACCAGGTTACTTTGTCCTACAGCCGGTGAAAGTCAGGTCAGTATGAGTATAGAGGAACAGCCCGCGCTCCCACATCCGCAGCCAGATGGTGGACGGACGTGATGAGGGGCAGCGGGGCACCGCAGCGGCTAGCCGACAGCCTCGCTTGCTTCAGGCGGCTTCTGAGAGTACACAATCGCAGAGGAAGACTGGCCGCGTAGGTGAGTGCCACCGCGGCATCGGACCGCGGGCCTGGGGGAGGCTCTTTGCCAGAAGCCGGAAATAAAGTGACCTCAGCTCAAGCTAGGGGCCCTGGCTGCTGGAGTGGAGGCGATCGTGCTGATGGCTCAGTTGAACACACCTCCAAAGTACAGGCAGGGTCGGGGCGTCAGCCCCCACACCATACTAGAGGAGGCGCAGGTTGCACCGGCTTTAAACCACCAAAGCAGTTGTTCCTGTATATAGTGCCACATAGTGGGGGGTCCGATACCCAGGCACTTAGGCACAGTGAGGGGCTTGGGCTCCTGCTTCCTTGGTGGGACAGGTCCCGCCTACAGGGAACAGTAGTGGCCCCCCCCGATGGCAGCCCATTGGTCTGCCATTACTGAACAGAAGGGCCCTGAGTCCTCGAAAGTTATCTCCACCTTGCATGATGGCCGGAGTCTTCCATAGGGTGAGGAGGTCGGGTTTGAGGGAACAGAAGTAGAGTGTGGATGGGGACTCAGGGTGAGCCCACAGTGGATGGAAGAGAGAGGAGGGGGAGCACGTCATCTGCACCTCACTGCCCCATTCCTATGGCCCGACACGAGGAGGGAAGAATGGTCAGCACAAACCCCATAGTGCATACTCCATAGCCCTTCCCCTATGTCATCTGGTAAGCCATATTCTCAAGACAGACGATGGATACGTTAAAAACTAAGTGAGCGAGCACTAAATTGCTTCGAAGTGTCGTTATTCGAGACTAACTTGTTCCTGATGGCGAGGGTTGATGCGTCTCGCATAACGAACCCCATTGACGTCAAGTGGGAGACTCGAGCATTTTCAAAGGGACCATGGTGGAAATAAAATGTGTTACTTAATTGAAAAACAGAGGTCCTTCTTGCAGGAATCGTTAGCAGCAAGTGTGACCAGGCAACACATCTGCATATTATTATTCAAATGTTCCGCGCGTATATATCTCCCGACAAGGTAGCAGATGTGATAAGAAAAAAAAACCACCAGTGAAGAATAGAATAAAAACGGAACACAGGATCTATTTAAATGAAAAACGCTTGTGAAAAACACCAGTTGAAAGAAAATGATTGCAGATGTTCGGCCACTTCTGCTAAATTGTCGGGGATCCGCTGCTGGTCCAGACTCCCGGGGTTGTGTACTACAGGCTGCCCCTCCCCGAAGGTGTCATCCGTGATACATGCCCGATTGTATCCGCTCTGCCTCAAGCCCGATTGTCCCGCGCTGTGTGTACCCAGAGCCCGATGTGTCTCCGCGCAGCACCGTGCCCGATGTCCCACCGTGCCCGTTCCCGATGTCTCCATGCTGATGACCCGTATTCCCCCGAATAGGGTCTCACACAGCTGCTGCCCGTCCCCCGATGTCGCCCATGCTGCCTGCCAATTACAGTTCCCCGACCCTCTTGTGTATCTTCCATTGCTGCTGCTTGTCCGTGTTACCCGATGTCCAATGCGCCTGCTGCCGTTCCCCGCATTGCGCTCCATGCTGCTGGACTGACCGTTCCCCCGATGTCTCCATGCTGCTGCCGGTCCGGTCCCCCGAGTCATCCATGACTGTGCCTATATTTTTGTGTACCCCCGATTGTCTCAATGCTGCTGCTCGGGTTCCCCCGATGTGTGTCTTCCATGGTGCTCGCTCTCGGTGTTCTCAATGTGTTGTTCAAGCAGCATAGATAGTAGGTTTTACTCTCACATAACTAATTTTGTTCCGCGGTATCTTCCAACACAGGGTAAAGCAACCAGGAACATTCTGAGTGTAAGATATGTTCTACGTACTAGTAGTTTTTCACTGGTTTTTCACTTAAATGATTCCGGTGTTCACTGTTTTTATCTAATTCACATTTGTTCTCTACTGGGTGTTTATTGTGTAATGTAACATGCAGCCGAAGTCGAGCAGGCGAGAAATATAGTCGTCGAGCAACGACGCCGTTCGAGTACCTAATACTCGACATCACGAGCAGTCATATGCTCGGATCGAGGTACTCGCTCATCTGTTTTGTTGTTAAAAAACCCTACTGGGTTTCTTATACGCATCGATATTGCCTTTTCTCAGGGATGGGAGTAATCTGTGGAACTCCCCAACTGTTTTTGGGTTGTGGATGTGTACCTTTGACACGCTGTTGAGTATCTGTCGCTTTTTGCTCGTACGATGACCTCGGTTATTGTATTGCGTTCGGTTGGTCATCGAGTTCGCTCCGATCACCCCCCATTCTACCTTTATACCTAAAAGCCTTCGCATCTGAGTTTCAGTAGTACCTGACTGGGGCCAGAGCCTAGCTGTTGTCTATTTGCCTGGATCGGCCAGGGAGCTCGGAGGAGCGATACGATCCACGTAAATGGCATGCTCTACGTAGTCTGGGCGCTCCCTCAAGCTTAGGGATGAATTGTCCACAGAAAGAGGAGCACCAATAGTTTTGTCCCAACGATATTAGCATAACGGAGAATCAACACATCTATTTTCTTGAGGACGCTACCTTTCAGTATCCCACCAATGTGCGAACATCCGGGAACGTTATTATTACACAAGGGATCCACAGCCTTCACAAACGTGAAGGCTCAATCGATGGGGCCTTCCACAAATCACTACCAATTGAGATCCTATCTACTAGCGTTAAAAAAAAAAAAGGAGAGGAGAGGGATGGAACGTCAGGTTTATATCCTGTTGAGATCACCTACGCCACCTGATTACTCTACCTAACAATGAGGCCCGGATTCACTTCTGCATGTTTAATGAGTGTGCCGCAACTCTTCTAAGTTTATGGCTTACGGAACATTCTGTAGATATTGAGGGTGGCAACTTTTAATTCCCTTTAGGACAGCAATCAATGACACATTCAGGGCTGGGCGGAAGCAGTATCTCGCTGCGACCAATCCGTAATCTTAGGAAGAGGACCTCATCTCTGCTTAGTTGGTAGACATCTGGGCTGGACTTCTTTGCCACCCCACGATCGGGATATTCCTATTTTTCCCCAGTGCATGGATCCTATAGAGGATCGACCTTTTTCCCGTGTTAGCCACAATGCTCTCAAGTGGGAAACCACGGCTCGATTGGGAACATTTGTTCTCTGAAACATGCCCCCATTCCTGACTCTGGTCCACTACAGCGTCACTGCTTCCACTCTGTGGAGTTGGAGATGTGAATGAACTATCTCCTCAGGACTCTCTGCGCTGAGGCAGAAGGAACGCGCCTAGATTCCGTCACTAGGGGCCGGGATGGACTAGAATCAGACAATTTCCGACGAATTAGTGTGTGATGCAACTCTATAGGGGAGACCTGCAGGGAGTGATATCTTGTCCGCCATGGCACTTAGGCTTAAGAGAGAAACAACGCACGGATTGTTACAAAGGTTACCAAGCAGATCCAGATTGGCGTAACAAAAAAAAAACTACGCGCACCATAATACTCTTTAAACCACTTCGCGCACACGCGCTGCATGGAGAGGGTTCACGGACTGGCCCTTCCGAGCCAGAAAGTGCTTTGCTGATAGCTGATAAGCACATGTAATGAATGAGGAGGAAAATCCTCATATACTGATATGATAGGATCATCAGACAACCTGGGTTTAAAAAGTACCCTAGGGTATGTGAGTCGGAAAAATAGGAAAAATAGAAAAAAGTTTGGAAAAAAAGGGTTTAATAAAAAAACACTAAAATTTCTAATCACCCCCATTTACCTAGAATGGAATAATATTGAAAAATAAACAGTAAAACTCATAAAACACATTAGGTATCGACGCGTCGTTGTGAAAAAATGCCACAATCTGTGATCAATAATCTAAATACCGGTTTTTCAATGCGTTAACCCAGTAACGGCAAATAGCGCCCAAAGTCGAAAATGACATTTTTCCATTTCGAAAATATAAAAACTTGCAATACTATAACAAGTGATCAAGCAAGGTCATACAGTATAAAAATGACATCATTGAACACTTTATTATGTTAATTTTAGGACCATCTAATTCAGCCGTGCGAATGCACAAAGCAAAGGACACCACCAACTAGTCCGTACACCAAAGTATAATAAAACAGTTATAGCGCTCAGACAGTGGCAAAATCAAAAAATTTATTTTGTACAGGAAGTTTTAATTTTGTGAAAAATGTATGAACAAACCATTTATCAAGACCTATTACAAACTTGGTATCCCCTTAATCGGTAGACCGGACCCACAGAATAAAGTAGACATGTCATTTGGGCGCACAGTGAAAGACCGGTAATGATCCAAGCCCACAAGGAAAATGGCCGCAACTGCGTTTTTTTGTCACCATTTTCACTGCATTTGGGAATTTTTTTCCCGCGTCCAGAGGAGTACAATGGGCATGGAATATTTAATACCATCACACTATGAAGTGCAATTTGTGCGACAGAAACACAAAGAAAAAAGAGAAAAGGAAAACAAGCCATCACACAGACTCTTTACGAGTAAAAAGAAAAAAAAGTATTATAGAGTTGGTTTTGAAAGGTTGTGATGGAGGGAGAACAGTGTAAAAAATGGACATGAAAAAACAGGAAAAGTGGCCCGTCCTATAACCCGGTTCAACGCCATGAATGACCTTGACTGAATTGTTGGGGCCAGGGAATCCTTGCGGTCTCTCTTTTGGACCAAACAATACTCATTGCAGCATAAGTGGTGCGCTGCGTTCCAAGACGGTACTTGTACAACATGCGGGACAAATGTGGCGACCACTGTTATATCTGAATCAAGGGCCCCAAGGGCACAGAAGTTTTTCACCCTGATGAGATTAGTGATAGTTTTGCATCTTTCTATACCTCCCTGTACAATATCAGGAGCGCCAAGGAGCCAGCCTTGCTCCCGTCCCAGATTGCCCAAATTGGCTCGTAAAGTGTTCCAAGACATGTCTTCCAGCCCTGCCCCCGAGGTCATTGATTACGGAACGGGATAGAGGCAACGAGTATCTCCGGCAGTGACATAGGAAACTCTCCGGCTGGCAAAAGCCGGGCCTGACGGGTTCACCCCGGCCTTCTTTAAGCAATTTAGAGAACTCCTGTCCCTATTACTAGCCAAAGTCTATAGTTTTGCATCTTTCTATACCTCCCTGTACAATATCAGGAGCGCCAAGGAGCCAGCCTTGCTCCCGTCCCAGATTGCCCAAATTGGCTCGTAAGTGTCCAAGACATGTCTTCCGGCCCTGCCCCCGGAGGTCATTGATTCACTGGAACGGGGGATAGAGGCAACAGAGATCTCTGCAGTGATCAAGGACACTCCGGCTGGCAAAAGCCCTGGGCCTGACGGGTTCACCCCGGCCTTCTTTAAGCAATTTAGAGAACTCCTGTCCCTATTACTAGCCAAAGTCTATAGGGCTGTATCTTCGGACTCCGGTTTCCCAACCAGTCGCCTGGAGGCCCACATAAGTGTGCTGCCCAAACAAGGTAAGGACCCATCGCTGCCGGCCAGCTACAGACCCATCTCCCTCATAAACGTCGATATTTTCTAAGGGATTGGCAGAGAGGTTGGCCCCCCATATTCCGACTGTGATACACACAGATCAAGTCGGATTTATCCCAGGTCATGAGGCCCGCGACAACCTAAACAAAACCATTCTCCTGATGACCCACGCGCAGGCGTGATCTATCCCGTGTATCTATCTATACACGGGATTTCGATGGGTTCCAGACACTGTAAGGCTGCATTGTATGCGGGCGACCTGCTGTTGTATGTTTCACAACTAAGGATTTCCTTCCCCTCTCTTATTCAGGAATTTAGGAGATATAGTGCGGTCAGTGACTTTAAAATCAATTATACCAAAATTGAAGCCCTTAATATATCTCTACCTATTTCAGAGGTTCAGCACATTAAGGATAACTTTCCCTTCCAGTGGCGGCAGACCTCTCTTGGATACCTGGGAGTCTCGATCCCGACTGATCTGTCAAAACTATGCGCTCTCAATTATACACCCTTATTGGAGCATACACTAAAGGATCTCCAAACATATGATCGCAAGTGACTCTCTTGGTTCGGTAGGATAAATGTCTTGAAAATGGACGTGCTCCCTCGCTTCTTATACATCTTCCAAGGCATGCCGGTCCTTCCCCCCCTGGGTTTCTTCCGTAGCTTAAGATCTGCCATGTTACGATTTTTCTGGGGTTCCAGGCATCCTAGGATAGCTTGGAAAACATTGATCAGACCAAAGGGGGGGGGCGGGCCTCCCTGATCTTAGATTATACCACCAGGCCTCTATACTCCTCAGACTCCTAGACTGGACATACAATTCGGAGTCCAAACAGTGGGTGGCGTTGGAACAGACATGCTCATCGGCTCTTCTCAAACTGTTGCCGTGGGTTTCAACATGGACCTTCCCTGCCCCGGCGCCACAGGCAACCCTCCTTAGGGACGCCCTGCGCCTTTTCAGGTCATTGATTGCTAAGAAGTCCCTGTCCTGCGGACTTAGCCCTCTCACCCCAATATTCCGCAACCCAGTTTTCCCGCCGGGAATGGCTAGGCTGTCGTTTCTGGGCTGGGAGGTCCTCGAAGACCTGTGGATGTACAACCTTTTGCAGGGCTCCCCTTTGCCACCTCACGGGGACTTCAACCAGGGCCAGGGTCGCACAGGTAGCTCTTGGTTTGAGTACTCACAACTGCGATCCTTCATAGCAAGGGCTGGTGACAGAGCAGCCTTTGCTGATTCCCTTACAGCCTTTGAGGGGTTATTCCGACTCGACTCCGCCCCTCCTCATGACATTTCCCAAATCTACTCCATTTTAACGGATGACTCCAAGACTTCAGACCTCCTATTTGTGAGAAGCTAGGAAATCGAGCTTGGAGCCCCCCTGATGCAGGAAGATTTGGATAAAACCTTCGTTTTCACGCACAAGATGTCTTCTGCCTGTGCAGCTCAGGAAAAAGGTTACAAGATAGTGTCACGATGGTACTGGGTGCCGACAGTGTTGCACTTAGCCTTCCCTTCCATCTCGGATACCTGTTGGCGCTGTGGAACTAACAGAGGTGATATGTTGCACATGTGGTGGAGCTGCGAGGTCATTAAGCCTTTCTGGAGTCAGGTGTTTGACATGTATCAACGAATCTCGGGCAAACAGGTGAATGCCTGCCAGATGTTGCGCTTCTTTTAGTACTTCCCAGCCAAATTGGAGCTCAAAAGAAAGACATACTGCGCTTTTGCTTAATTGCAGCCGGGGCGGTCATACCACGCCACTGGCGATCCACTACATGCCCCTCAATGGCCGAATGGGCTCTGGAAATGTCCCACCTCTTTCGCATGGAGGAACTGGCTATAATTACTCCGGAGGCCCATGAGACATTTCTGCATGTGTGGTCTCCTTAGATGAGCTTTAGAGACTCGCAGGACTTTAAGGTTCTCCTGAAGGTCTTTCCTATCCTTCCTCTGGTGACACAAGCTGTCCTGCTTCGGAGGATGGGAATACCTGTGTCCACATTTCCATCCTGTGTCCCATCCCGTGCGTTATCCCCATATCATTGTTTTTATGTCCCTCGAATGTTTATTTCAGGTGTCTGGTCCATCACTGATCTTTAGCACTACGTCGTGCCCTACCACGAGTGGAGGGGGGTGATAAGCCTCACGGAGAAAAGTGAGGGTTGCTTTACATTACAAAACATTAGAGGCCCCTCTGGGCTCTGTTACTGAACTTTCATCCCTCCTTATCCAAGAGGCCACCCCATCCCCACGGGGCTTTCGCTGAGTAGCCGGGTCCACATGGGTCACTAAAAAAAAATTTTTTTGGGCCAACACGATCTCCCTCTGGTAACACCCAGAGAGGGGGGGGGCATTGGCCATCTGGGGGGCCACTTACAGTGGAGTCCTTCCTTCATATATCCTGAACGTTGTATGTTAACCCATGATGAACTTGTCGCACAGCCTTATACATCTTCACCCACATACTTGCCCTTTATGGGGCAGGTAGCTGGGAAGTGAAGTCTCCCTTGAAAAAATTGTACTAGGGAGACTTCGTTTATTCTGCTCCATGTTTGGGGGTGCGGGGGTTATACTGCCCTGCGGCAAAGACTTGGCACTGAAATGTCTAATATGGGCCTTCCGACCTTAAATAACCGATCATTAACTGGGGTCACCCATTCTGGGTGGCACTGGTGTGTTGTCAGTTATGTATGTCCTTGCAAAAACTTATGGAATGGCTTCAAAGCGCAATCCCTGCCTCATTGCCATGCGGAACATGGGGGTGTGGTACTGTAGTATGTCTGTGCTCAGTGTACCCTGATTGTGAAGGCTTCTCTTACTATCCCCCATAAGATAGTAGTATGCCCCAATACGTTGGTAGCATCCTCTGCCCTGCAGTGACAGGGGTCACCTGTAGGGTTTTGTGCAATAAATAACGAGGGTGGGTGGTGTTGGGATTGTTGGGGGGGTCTTTGGGCACTATGTTGTGCAGCGTAGAGATTGTTCTGAAATATCCCATAATATTTCCAAGCAGCGCCTCCTCATAAAAAAAAAACTGTAAAAAGTCCACAGCTCAAGCAAAGTTTTAATTCCAGGATGGCCCAACAAAGTCAGGGACCTGGGGAGGTAGGTGGCTAGGTGGGTATTATTCTTATATTCTATCTGGGACTAACCCATGTGGGGATCAAGTGGAAGCCCCAGAAGCCGTTTCTTCGCTAGCCCAAAATCTCAGCGACAAACTATCTCCTTAAGTAAGACCAAGACTATTCGGCAGATGAACGTCCCAGGAACTTTTACCTGACAGAAAATGTCCCAGGCATCCTCTCTGAACGAAATGTCCCATGCACTTCTCCTTGCAGAAGTCATCCCCCACTCGTGGAACACCTACCCGCACTTCTTGGGGGTCTTCCACGGTCACTGGAAGATGGCAGAGTGGTATGAGAATAGGTAATAAAACGGGAACATCATCCACGAGCTGAAGCTGTCTCGGGTGGTCAGAGGCAAGCATGTTGATATGCGCTCCGCCAACACGGGCTTAGGTCTCGTTGCTGATGACCATGCACGACACAAAAAAAATAGGAGAGAGGGAGAACAGAAAAGAAAATAGATATGATGCACAACAAACTACACTATTATTAACGTCTAGCAGGCACAAAAAAAATAAAATATAAATGCACACCAAACTACACTCGGACAAGCCGCCAGAGGCACACACAAAAAAATAATCGTGCAACTAAACTAACGACACAGCCGCACAGGCCCGATACACAAAAAAAAAAAGACAAACAAAAAAAGGATAATGCGCACTACACTACACGGACAAGCCGACAGATGCAAAAACAGAATGGCAACTCCCAAAAATACATGCGGACAAAGCTACGCGACAATGCAGAACACAAAAAAGAAAAAACAAGAAATGACACCACCAAAACCACGCGGCCAGCGCACAGATGGGCACATCACAAAAAAAAAGTACTCTCGTACGGGTTACACCTACGGCAGCTCTGGAAAAAGAATAAATACCAGGCCACCGCGAAAAAAAAAACAAAAAAACACTATGTGCACGCGCAAAAGTCCCTGACAATGCACCTAGCTTTGTGCCCTAAGACAAACTTTTAAGTGTTCCGCCTAAGGACATGCTAAGATATTCTGTGCAGCGCTATCAAGTTCTGAAAACAGCATCGGCGCATGAAGTCCGTCCAGTGGAGAACAACGTTAACAACGCGCAACTGAAAAGTTGCGTTTGGTTCAGAAAGGAGAGGGATACAGACATGGGAAAACCGAGACGACACGATCGGATCACACAATGCGTCACACATGGGAACCACACAGAAAAACAAAAAAGAAAAAAAGAAAAAAAAAAAACAGATAGGGTAGGATGGGGAATTTTGTAGGGGACAATGGGATCAGTATAAGGTCAGTAACACTATTATCTTAATGTGTTAAAAGTTGTAAGTTATTTGGTGCACACAGTATACGCTCTCTCTCCCTCCAGCGATACCAAACCAAAATGGTGCCCTGGAGGAAGAGGAAGGTTTGCTAAAACACATTTTTTAGCCGCAAAATCGCTGTAATTGGCCCGTCCGGTTTGATGCCATCACGGCGATCGGCGGGCGGCGGGACCGTTGATTGTCGGCTACGTGACGAGACAGGAAACTCCTCCGCCTCTGTCACCCAAATCTACGTCGTCCCGATGTCCACGTCGCGAGACGTGTGTGACATTTAAAATCCTATGCGCTCGACCCACCCGTAGCTGTACTGCGCAGCGCTTTCCGACGATATAGCTCAGCGAGTACAGCTACGGCGTGATGCGCGATAGATTTTAGAATGTGTCACCCCTACTCTTGCGACGTTGGTTACATCGGGCGAGATTTGGGTGACAGAGGCAGGAGTCTAGTTTCCTAGTCTCCGTCACCCGACCAATCAAATCGATGGTTCCGGACCGCCTGATACGCCGTGATTCGGCTACGGCGCGGAGCGCTATGGGTGTGTTTTGGGTGTAATTTGTCGTAAAAGTGTTACAGGATGCTCATAAATTCCATCATTGATATCAACCAAGTAATGACGAATGTACATCAGTTATTTATTTTTTGTTGTCAATTTTTTTACATTTTATCTTATGAATTATTTTAAACTAAACAAATATTCATGTTATCCTTACGTTTGTTGTTATATAAGGAATATAGAACACGCATTTAGATTGTACTACATCTTGATGCTCTGGAGCTTCACAACAATTCTTTACAGGTTAATCCCTTCTTTCCCTCTTCTGTTTGTCCAAAAGATTATTTGTTCTAGATCACTCCAGTAGCACAGATTTTTAGTAGTAGCTTTAGTTTTTAGTAGAGGAACCCCAAATCTCATACTCACCAGTTTTTTTTGTTGATATCAATTTTAATGAAACGCTGTAAAACACAAAACACAATGCATAACACTTATGCGGATAGAGCTCTATCTAAGAATTATATGATATTTGATCAGTCCAAGGCCATCAAACCCTCCTTATCCAAGAGGCCACCCCATCCCCACGGGGCTTTCGCTGAGTGTCAGATGCCTTGGACTGATACAAATCTCATATTAATTCTTAAGATAGATGTTCCTCTCTGCCACCCATTGGTTTGAAGCCTGAGTCCATTTAGGGTACGTCGCCATGACACTCTCTAGCCTGCTGCCGCTGCTTCTGCATGCCGTCCCCTATAGTGTCAGGGTCAATTATTGGATGTTTTGCAGCCTCAGAGGCATCCATGCATGCTGCCCCTGCTGTTTCCTGTCCATTTCCGTGGTGTTTCCATCCTTTTCTGAGGTTCCCAGGTGTTTGGCCAAGCTTCCCTGTGCAGAGCCTTGGTCCCCTTGAAAAATGCTCGAGTCTCCCATTGACTTCAATGGGGTTCGTTATTCGAGACGAGCACTCGAGCATCGGGAAAAGTTCGTCTCGAATAACGAGTACCCGAGCATTTTAGTGTTCGCTCATCTCTATTAATTACCATATTTTACTGACTATAGAACACACTTTGTAGCAATCAAAATGTGTCTTTTAGCCTAAATTAATAATAATCTTTATTTATAATTCATAAGGATCCAGCACTGTGTGACCACTGTCCTGGAAATCAAAATATTTCTTAATGTGTTTCACAATCAGCCATTTGGAGCTCACAAGGGCTCAGGACCGGTCTATGCAAAGTCCCACAATTAAAATGCAAAAAGAGAAAAATTATAAAAAATATTTTCCTCTGACCGGAGCTCCAAAATTCTCAGCTCGTTCCTTACGATCCAGTATATAGTAAATCCGTTGTTTGTTGGTTATTTATCTTTCACAAAACTTCGCACTTTTCCACAGATCCTCCGACAAAAATAGGTCACATTTCAGACCAGCACCTTTGCGTGTTTTACTCCTTCTTTATGGCCATTTTTCTTATAGCAGATAACTAGAAGAAACTCGCGTGGGGATAGTGTAGCATGTTCCATATACTCAAAATTTATTAGAATAAAATATATTCACAAAGTATCAATAAAAATGCACATATCAAATTTATGCAGGATGCCAGTGTCACATGTCGGCCCTGTAGATGTGACCTGGAGAATGTTGGCAAGTTCTATAGGGATCTCAGGGGGTTGGAGACCACATGGGAGATGTTACTCATAGGAGGGATAAGCCTCTCTCCAAACATGTGACTACTTATCATAATGGAGATGCATATGTGCTATGGTTTATTATGGGGATTGACATTGTCCCCTACCCTGGACGAGGAGGAGTTTGGGATAGGCGGATGTTTCAAAAAGAAGCAAGATGGATCTATACCCAGGATACCATATCTCTTAAGGGTCTAAATGATTAGTTGGTGTTTGTACCGTTCCTGTAGTCCCCTTCTGCAGGTACCTTGTGGGGGTGTTTATAAATTAAATGTATAATTTGGCAGTTTTTACCCCTGGTATCGGCACAAGGTTTACTACTTTTATCGCACTCATTTCATGGTACTTTTTCTGAATTTGATCTTCCTTCAGTTTAGCTACACTAATTATAGGGTTGACCAAATAATGGGACTAAGCTGTACTGCGCAGCTTCCGACGATTAGCGCTCAGCGCAGTACAGCTACGGCGCGAGCGCATACTATTTTAGAATTGTCACCACGTCGCGAGAAGTGGTGACATCGGGACGAGATTTGGGTGACAGAGGCAGGAGGAGTTCCTGTCTCCGTCACCCGACCAATCAAATCGGTCCCGCCCGCCGATCGCCGTGATTGGCCAGTCAAACCTGACTGGCCAATTACAGCGATTTTAGGCTAAAAAACGTGGTTTTAGCCCTTTCCTCTTCCTCCAGCGGCACCATTTTGGTTTGGTATCGCTGGAGAGAGGAAAGAGCGTTACTGTGTGCACCAAAATACACTTTTACACTATAAATAGTGTTCTGATCCTTATCTGATCCCTATTGTTCCCTACAAATCCCTATCCCTATCTGTTTTTTCCTGTGTCCTGTGTGTTCCCTGTGTCATCGCCTTGTGTGATCCCACGTGTCTTCCGTTTTTTCCTGTCTGTCCCTTCTGAACCCAAACGCACTTTTCAGTGCGCTGTGTTAGCGTTGTTCTGCACTGGACGCACTTTTCAGTGCGCCGTGTGAGTAGCGCTGCACAGAATCTTTAGCAGTCTTAGCGGTAGTTAGTTTGTCTTAGGGCAAGCTAGGTGCATTTGTAGCGCCTTTTTGCGCGGTGCACATAGGTTTTTTTTCGGTGCCTGGTAATATTTTTTTCCAGAGCGCCGTAGGTGTACCCGTACGTAGCTATTTTTTGTGTGTGCCATCTGTGCGGCTGGTCCGTGTGGTTTGGTGTTCATTATCTTTTTCTTTTTGTGTGCTATCTGTGCGGCTTGTCCGTGTAGTTTTGTGCACATTATTTTTTGTGTGTGCCATCTGTGCGGCTTGTCCGTGTAGTTTGGTGTGCATTATATATATTTTTTTTTGTGTGCCTGCTAGACGGTTTATCCGTGTAGTTTAGTGCACATTATCTAATTTTTCTAGTTCTCTATTTTTTTGGTGTGCAATGTCTCAGGTAACATACACCGTGTTGGAGGCATATAACATGCTTGCCTCTGACACCGAGTCAGCTAGTGGGGATGATGGTCCCTTTTACCTATCATCATCCTCCTGCTCATCTTCCAGTGACCTGGAAGGACCCCCAAGAAGGCGCCGTAGGGTTCCAGGGACTTCTGCAGGAGAAGTGCCTGGGACTTCTGCAGGAGAAGTTTCTGGGTCTTCTGCAGGAGAAGCGTCTGGGGCTTCCACTGACCCCACATGGGTAGCCCCAGATAATTATACCCCTCAGGTCCCTGACTTTTTGGGCCATCCTGGAATTAACTTTGACACGACAGGGCTCAGAGCTGTGGACTTTTTAAAGTTTTTTTTTGATGAGGAGCTGCTGAATATTATTATATTTCAGACAAATCTCTACGCTGCACAACATTTTGCCCAAAACCCCACGTCTTTTTATGCACAACCCTACAGGTGGAACCCTGTCACTGCAGCAGAGATGCACAAGTATTGGGGCATAATACTCCTTATGGGGATAGTAAAGAAGCCTTCAATCAGGGACTACTGTACCACACCCCCATGTTCCGCATGGCAATGAGCAGGATGCGCTTTGAAGCCATCCATAAGTTTTTGCATTACACTGACAACACACAGTGCCCACCCAGAGGTGACCCCAGTTATGATCGGTTATTTTATGTCAGGCCCATATTAGATCATTTTAGTACCAAGTTTGCCCAGGCATATACCCCCGCCAAACATGTGAGCATAGACGAGTCCCTGGTACAATTCAAAGGGAGACTTCACTTCCGCCAGTACCTGCCCAATAAGAGGGCAAGGTATGGTGTGAAGATGTATAAGCTGTGCGAAAGTTCATCAGGGTACACATACAAGTTCAGGATATATGAAGGGAAGGACTCCACTATAGTGCCCCCAGAATGCCCCCCCTTCCTGGGTGTTACAGGGAAGATAGTGTGGGATTTAGTGCACCCACTGCTGGACCAGGGCTACCACCTCTACCTGGACAATTTCTACACCAGCACCACCCTGTTCAAGTGCCTCACTTCCAGAAATACTGCGGCATGCGGCACTGTACGCAGAAATCAGAGAGGTCTCCCTAAGTCGCTGCTTGGGCAAAAACTTAAAAGGCACGAAAGCAGGGCACTACGCAGCGACTCTGTATTGTGTGTTAAGTACAAGGACAGGAGAGAGGTCCTTGTATTAACCACAATACATGATTACTGTCCCGTATGCTTTACCTGGGAAAACATGCATCATTATTTTTAGGGTGTTTGTCTCCAATGGCAGCAGCTGGGCACAAAATGACATAATGGATATTTTTTACTATGCACTATCCATTATGCGCTTTTTCAGGGGTCCACCTGTGGGGTTAAAATGCTAACTATACCCCTAGATTAATTAATGGAGGGGTGTAGTTTCCAAAATAGGGTCAGTTCTTAGGGGTTTCTACTGTACTGGCCCCTATTGGCATCTACAAATCTTTCATGATGCCAAAAAGAAAAAAAAATGTACAATGTCTGTGCTCCAACAAGTTATTCCCTTTTGAGCCCTGTGTGTCTCCATCCTACAGATTATTGCCTCCTATGGGGTATTGCCCTAACCGGGGTAACCCGCAGAATGATCTTTGATGTGTTTTTCCCCAAAGGCATGAGTTGGACAAAATACTTTTGTCACTTCAATGGCATATTTGATAAATTGCAATACAATTGTTTCTCTGCACTACTCACTTTGTATTACATTTTAGCCAGCACCTTAGGGGTTAAAATGCTCATACAAGCCTACATACATTCTTTGAGGGGTGCCCTTTCCAAAATGGGTTCACTACTTGGGGTTTCTATTGTACTGGTAGCTCTGGGGTACCCCCCATTACCAATCTAGTGAAAACGAAGCTTGAAAACCTAAATTGTGCTTCTTTCTTCCTGACCCCTGCCGTGTGCCCAGCCTGTAAATTATTGGCACATGTGTGGTATTGCCGTAATCGGGACAACCCGCAGAATGATTTTGGGGGTGTTTGTCTAAAGTGGCATGGGTTGGGCACAGTACACGAGGCACTAAAATGACATTTTTGAGATAAAAACACAATTTTTACTCTGCACCCTTTACTTTGCATTCAATTTTGGCCAGCGTGTTGGGGGTTAAAATGCTCGAACAAGCCTACATACATTCTTTGAGGGGTGCCCTTTCCAAAATGGGTTCACTACTTGGGGGTTTCTATTGTACTGGTAGCTCTGGGGTACCCCCCATTACCAATCTAGTGAAAACGAAGCTTGAAAACCTAAATTGTGCTTCTTTCTTCCTGACCCCTGCCGTGTGCCCAGCCTGTAAATTATTGGCACATGTGTGGTATTGCTGTACTCGGGACAACCCGCAGAATGATTTTTGGGGTGTTTGTCTAAAGTGGCATGGGTTGGGCACAGTATATGAGGCACTAAAATGACATTTTTGAGATAAAAACGCAATTTTTACTCTGCACCATTTACTCTGCATTCAATTTTGACCAGCGTGTCGGGGTTAAAATGCTCACCACAACCACCGATAAATTCATTGAGGGGTCTAGTTTCCGTAATGGTATCATTTATCGGGGGTTTCTATTGCACTGGCACCTCACGGGCCCTGCCAACATGACATGGCACTCCAAATCCAAACGTGTGAAAACGGAGCTGGAAAATCAAAATTTCACTCCTTCCGTTCTTATCCCTTCTGTGTGCCCAGCCTGTAAATTATTGGCACATGTGTGGTATTGCTGTACTCGGGACAACCCGCAGAATTATTTTTGGGGTGTTTGTCTAAAGTGGCATGGGTTGGGCACAGTATAT
>WNYA01000039.1:185213-214924 GCA_019512145.1 Engystomops pustulosus
AAACGGAGCTGGAAAATCAAAATTTCACTCCTTCCGTTCTCATCCCTACTGTGTGCCCAGTCTGTAAATTATTGGCACATGTGTGGTATTGCTGTACTCGGGACAACCCGCAGAATGATTTTTGGGGTGTTTGTCTAAAGTGGCATGGGTTGGGCACAGTATATGAGGCACTAAAATGACATTTTTGAGATAAAAACGCAATTTTTACTCTGCACCATTTACTCTGCATTCAATTTTGACCAGCGTGTCGGGGGTTAAAATGCTCACAACAACCACCGATAAATTCTTTGAGGGGTCTAGTTTCCGTAATGGTGTCATTTATTGGGGGTTTCTATTGCACTGGCACCTCACGGGCCCTGCCAACATGACATGGCGGGACCGATTTGATTGGTCGGGTGACGGAGACAGGAACTCCTCCTGCCTCTGTCACCAAATCTCGTCCCGATGTCACCACGTCTCGCGACGTGGTGACAATTCTAAAATAGTATGCGCTCACGCCGTAGCTGTACTGCGCTGAGCGCTAATCGTCGGAAGCTGCGCAGTACAGCTACGGCGCGGAGCGCTAAGGGGTTAAAAAGCCGCATGTATGTCAACAGATTTATACAACTGATGAAGGATCGGCTCCGGGTCCGAAACGCGTTTTGCTTTTATTGTTTTATATACTAAATAAATCTTTTCACGTAACGCGCCGGGTCCATCTTCTGTTGTACCCACGGGAGAGTGTCATCTTCACTTTTCAAGAAACTCCAGGAAAAGTGCATCTGTCTACAATATGGGGTGTATAAGAGGGCCCACAATATTGGGGGTAGGGTATAAGAGGGGGCCCCACATTATGAGTGGTATGAGATAGGGGAAAAATATGGGGCGTATGAGAGGGGCCACAATCTGAGAGGGAGATGAGGTTCCACAATCTGAGAGGGAGATGAGGGGCCACAATATCGGGGGGAGATGAGGGGCCACAATATCAGGGGGAGAGATGAGGGACCACAATATCAGGGGGAGAGATGAGGGGCCACAATATCAGGGGGAGAAAACGGAGCTGGAAAATCAAAATTTCACTCCTTCCGTTCTCATCCCTACTGTGTGCCCAGTCTGTAAATTATTGGCACATGTGTGGTATTGCTGTACTCGGGACAACCCGCAGAATGATTTTTGGGGTGTTTGTCTAAAGTGGCATGGGTTGGGCACAGTATATGAGGCACTAAAATGACATTTTTGAGATAAAAACGCAATTTTTACTCTGCACCATTTACTCTGCATTCAATTTTGACCAGCGTGTCGGGGGTTAAAATGCTCACAACAACCACCGATAAATTCTTTGAGGGGTCTAGTTTCCGTAATGGTGTCATTTATTGGGGGTTTCTATTGCACTGGCACCTCACGGGCCCTGCCAACATGACATCCAAATCCAAACGGTGTGAACAACGAGCTGGAAATCAAAATTTTCACTCCTTCCGTTCTCATCCCTTCGGTGCCCAGTAGTAAATTATTGCCACATGTGTGGAGTGCTCGGTACTCGGGACAACCCGACAGAAGGTTTTTGGGTTTGTCTAAAGTGGCATGGGTTGGGCACAGTATATGAGGCACTAAAATGACATTTTTGAGATAAAAATGCAATTTTTACTCTGCACCATTTACTTTGCATTCAATTTTGACCAGCTTGTTGGGGGTTAAAATGCTCACCACAACCACCAATAAATTCATTGAGGGGTCTAGTTTCCGTAATGGTTTCATTTATTGGGGGTTTCTATTGCACTGGCACCTCACGGGCCCTGCCGTTGGGCACAGTATATGAGGCACTAAAATGACATTTTTGAGATAAAAACGCAATTTTTACTCTGCACCATTTACTTTGCATTCAATTTTGACCAGCGTGTTGGGGGTTAAAATGCTCACCACAACCACCGATAAATTCTTTGAGGGGTCTAGTTTCCGTAATGGTATCATTTATTGGGGGTTTCTATTGCACTGGCACCTCACGGGCCCTGCCAACATGACATGGCACTCCAAATCCAAACGTGTGAAAACGGAGCTGGAAAATCAAAATTTCACTCCTTCCGTTCTCATCCCTTCTGTGTGCCCAGTCTGTAAATTATTGGCACATGTGTGGTATTGCTGTACTCGGGACAACCCGCAGAAGGATTTTTGGGGTGTTTGTCTAAAATGGCATGAGTTGGGCACAGTATATGAGGCACTAAAATGACATTTTTGAGATAAAATCTAGTTGCCCATGGCAACCAATCACAGCTCAGCTTTCATTTTACCGGTGCTCATGAATATTTTAAATGGGAGCTGTGATTGGTTGCCATGGGCAACTAGAAATATTCTGACTTTCAGACAGCTTGATAAATCTGCCCCATTATTTTTTGTGTGTGCCATCTGTGCGGCTTGTCCGTGTGGTTTAGTGCGCATTATTTTTTTTGTGTGCTAACTGTGCGGCTTGTCCGTGTAGTTTAGTGCGCATTATTTTTTTTGTGTGCTATCTGTGCGGCTTGTCCGTGTAGTTTAGTGCGCATTATTTTTTGTGTGTGCCATCTGTGCGGCTTGTCCGTGTAGTTTAGTGCGCATTATTTTTTGTGTGTGCCATCTGTGCGGCTTGTCCGTGTAGTTTAGTGCGCAATATTTTTTGTGTGTGCAATCTGTGCGGCTTGTCCGTGTAGTTTGGTGCGCATTATCTTTTTTTTTTGTGTGCCATCTGTGCAGCTTGTCCGTGTAGTTTGGTGTGCAATATCTTTTTTTTTTTTTGTGTGCCTGCTAGACGGTTCATCCGTGTAGTTTGGTGCATATTATCTAATTTTTCTAGTTTTCTATTTTTTTTGGTGTGCAATGACTCAGAAGACGTACACCGTGTTGGAGGCATATAACATGCTTGCCTCTGACACCGAGTCAGCTAGTGGGGATGATGTCCCCTTTTACCTATCATCATCTTCCTGTTCATCTTCCAGTGACCTGGAAGGACCCCCAAGAAGGCGCCGTAGGGTTCCAGGGACTGAAGTGCCTGGGACTTCTGCAGGAGAAGTGTCTGGGACTTCTGCAGGAGAAGCGTCTGGGGCTTCCACTGACCCCACATGGGTAGCCCCAGATAATTATACCCCTCAGGTCCCTGACTTTCTGGGCCATCCTGGAATTAACTTTGACACGGCAGGGCTCAGAGCTGTGGACTTTTTAAAGTTTTTTTTTATGAGGAGCTGCTGAATGTTATTATATTTCAGACAAATCTCTACGCTGCACAGCATATTGCCCAAAACCACACTTTTTTGCACAACCCTACAGGTGTACCCCTGTCACTGCAGCAGAGATGCATAAGTATTGGGACATAATACTCCTTATGGGGATGGTAAAGAAGCCATCAATCAGGGACTACTGGAGCACAGATATACTGTACCACACCTCCATGTTCCGCATGGCAATGAGCAGGATGCGCTTTGAAGCCATCCATAAGTTTTTGCACTACACTGACAACACACAGTGCCCACCCAGAGGTGACCCCAGTTATGATCGGTTATTTAAGGTCAGGCCCATATTAGATCATTTTAGTGCCAAGTTTGCCCAGGCATATACCCCCGCCAAACATGTGAGCATAGACGAGTCCCTGGTATAATTCAAAGGGACACTTCAATTCCGCCAGTACCTGCCCAATAAGAGGGCAAGGTATGGTGTGAAGATGTATAAGCTGTGCGAAAGTTCATCAGGGTACACATACAAGTTCAGGGTATATGAAGGGAAGGACTCCACTATAGTGCCCCCAGAATGCACCTTCCTGGGTGTTACAGGGAAGATAGTGTGGGATTTAGTGCACCCACTGCTGGACCAGGGCTACCACCTCTACCTGGACAATTTCTACACCAGCACCACCCTGTTCAAGTGCCTCTCTTCCAGAAATACTGCGGCATGCAGCACTGTATGCAGAAATCAAAGAGGTCTCCCTAAGTCGCTGCTTGGGCAAAAACTTAAAAGGCACGAAAGCAGGACACTATGCAGCGACTCTGTATTGTGTGTTAAGTACAAGGACAAGAGATAGGTCCTTGTATTAACCACAATACATGAGCACACCACCACCCCTGTCCCAGTATGAGGTAGCAGTACAGAAACCCCCAAGCCGGACTGTATTTTAGATTATAACAAATACATGGGAGGGGTGGACTTGTCTGACCAGGTGCTTCAGCCGTACAATGCCATGCGGAAATCGAGGGTGTGGTACAAGAAGCTGGCCGTGCACATCATGCAGATGGCACTGTATAATGCTTTCGTGCTGCATCGATATGCCGGCCAGAGGGGAACTTTCCTGGAATTTCAAGAGGTGGTAATAAAGTACTTTCTTTTTGGAGACCAGGAAGGGGGGAGTGCTAGTACATCTGGAAGTGAGGCCACCTCACGTATTGTACCAGGGCAGCACTTTCCAGGAGTAGTTCCCCAAACAGCCAGCAAGGGAAGGTCACAAAAGAGGTGCAGGGTGTGCTCCAAAAATGGCATTCGGAAGGACACCATTCATCACTGTGAGACATGCCCAGAAAAACCAGGGCTATGTATGAAAGATTGCTTCTGAATTTATCATACATCCCTGGATTTTTAGAGTACCCTGTTGTTACCCTGACGCACAGCTTATACATCATGCCGCATGCGCACCTTCCCTTCTAAGCCCTGCCATGTGCCCAGCCTGTAGATTACTGCCCCGTATGCTTTACCCGGGAAAACATGCATCATGATTTTTAGGGTGTTTGTCTCCCATGGCAGCAGCTGGGCACAAAATGACATAATGGATATTTTTTACTATGCACTATCCATTTTGCACTTTTTCAGGGGTCCACCTGGGGTTAAAATGCTAACTATACCCCTAGATTAATTCATGGAGGGGTTTAGTTTCCAAAATAGGGTCAGTTCTTAGGAGTTTCTACTGTACTGGCCCCTATTGGCATATACAAATCTTTCATGATGCCAAAAAGAAAAAAACATGTACAATGTCTGTGCTCCAACAAGTTATTCCCTTTTGAGCCCTGCCGTGTCTCCATCCTACAGATTATTGCCTCCTATGGGGTATTGCCCTAACCGGGGTAACCCGCAGAATGATTTTTGATGTGTTTTTCCCCAGTGGCATGAGTTGGGCAAAATACTTTTGTCACTTCAATGGCATATTTGATAAATTGCAATACAATTGTTTCTCTGCACTACTCACTTTGTATTACATTTGAGCCAGCACCTTAGGGGTTAAAATGCTCATACAAGCCTACATACATTCTTTGAGGGATGCCCTTTCCAAAATGGGTTCACTACTTGGGGGTTTCTATTGTACTGGTACCTCGGGGGTACCCCCCATTACCAATCTAGTGAAAACATAGCTTGAAAACCTAAATTGTGCCTTTTTCTTCCTGACCCCTGCCGTGTGCCCAGCCTGTAAATTATTGGCACATGTGTGCTATTGCTGTACTCGGGACAACCCGCAGAATGATTTTTGGGGTGTTTGTGTAAAGTGGCATGGGTTGGGCACAGTATATGAGGCACTAAAATGACATTTTTGATATAAAAACACAATTTTTACTCTGCACCCTTTACTTTGCATTCAATTTTGGCCAGCGTGTTGGGGGTTAAAATGCTCATACAAGCCTACATACATTCTTTGAGGGGTGACCTTTCCAAAATGGGTTCACTACTTTGGGGTTTCTATTGTACTGGTACCTCGGGGGTACTCCCCAATTACCAATCTAGTGAAAACAGAGCTGGAAAATCAAAATTTCACTCCGTCCGTTCTCATCCCTGCTGTGTGCCCAGTCTGTAAATTATTGGTACATGTGTGGTATTGCCGTACTCGGGACAACCCGCAGAATGATTTTTGGGGTGTTTGTCTAAAGTGGCATGGGTTGGGCACAGTATATGAGGCACTAAAATTACATTTTTGAGATAAAAACGCAATTTTTACTCTGCACCATTTATTTTGCATTCAATTTTGACCAGCGTGCTGGGGGTTAAAATGTTCACCACAACCACCGATAAATTCTCTGAGGGGTCTAGTTTCCGTAATGGTATCATTTATTGGGGGTTTCTATTGCACTGGCACCTCACGGGCCCTGCCAACATGACATGGCACTCCAAATCCAAACGTGTGAAAACGGAGCTGGAAAATCAAAATTTCACTCCGTCCGTTCTCATCCCTGCTGTGTGCCCAGTCTGTAAATTATTGGCACATGTGTGGTATTGCCATACTCGGGACAACCCGCAGAATGATTTTTGGGGTGTTTGTGTAAAGTGGCATGTGTTGGGCACAGTATATGAGGCACTAAAATGACATTTTTGAGATAAAAACTCAATTTTTACTCTGCACCATTTACTTTGCATTCAATTTTGACCAGCGTCTTGGGGGTTAAAATGCTCACCACAACCACTGATAAATTCTTTGAGGGGTCTAGTTTCCGTAATGGTATCATTTATTGGGGGTTTCTATTGCACTGGCACCTCACAGGCCCTGCCAACATGACATGGCACTCCAAATCCAAACGTGTGAAAACGGAGCTAGAAAATCAAAATTTCACTCCTTCCGTTCTCATCCCTGCTATGTGCCCAGTCTGTAAATTATTGGCACATGTGTGGTATTGCCGTACTCGGGACAACCCGCAGAATGATTTTTGGGGTGTTTGTCTAAAGTGGCAGGGGTTGTGTACACTATGTGAGGCACTAAAATGACATTTTTGAGATAAAAACGCCATTTTTACTCTGCACTATTTACCTTGCATTCAATTTTGACCAGTGTCTTGGGGGTTAAAATGCTCACCACAACCACCGATAAATTCTTTGAGGGGTCTAGTTTCCGTAATAGTATCATTTATTGGGGGTTTCTATTGCACTGGCACCTCACGGGCCCTGCCAACATGACATGGCACTCCAAATCCAAACGTGTGAAAACGGAGCTGGAAAATCAAAATTTCACTCCGTCCGTTCTCATCCCTGCTGTGTGCCCAGTCTGTAAATTATTTGCACATGTGTGGTATTGCCATACTCGGGACAACCCGCAGAATGATTTTTGGGGTGTTTGTGTAAAGTGGCATGGGTTGGGCACAGTATATGAGGCACTAAAATGACATTTTTGAGATAAAAACGCAATTTTTACTCTGCACAATTTACTTTGCATTCAATTTTGACCAGCGTCTTGGGGGTTAAAATGCTCACCACAACCACCGATATATTCTTTGAGGGGTCTAGTTTCCGAAATGGTGACATTTTTTGGGGTTTTCTATTGTACTTTTACTTCAGGGGCTCTTCAATTACACTGTGGCACCACAAAATATTTGCAGCCAAATTGGCCTTCCAAATTCCCAGTATCGCTAACTCTGTTCTGGACATCACTGTGCGGGGAAACAGCAGCTGACATCCACATGTCTGGTATTGCCATACTCGGAAGAAGCAGGGCAAGAAATTAGGAATATATATTTACCTCAAATTCCTTCTGAATGTATCCATTTTAGGGCTAAATTAGAAAGATTGAAATCAAAAATTGAAATTTCAAAATTTCCAATCCATTTTCATATGCTTCCAGAAAAATAATTAAAGGGTTAACAGACTTCTTAAATGCTGATTTGAATAGGTTGAGATGTTGTGGGGGTATATAGTACATAAGTCTTTATAGGGCACTTCCAAACTGAATTGATCACCAAAAAGTTAGCATTTTTCAAATTTCAAGAAAATCTGAGAAGTTGCTACTAAAACTTCAAACCTTCTCACATCCATAAAAAAAATGGAAACGTAAAACAAATAATGGATATAAAAAGAAGACCAATGGCAAAAGGTTTCTATCTTAAAAAATTTGTGGTATCACTTTTTGTCTAAAAAGTATAACATTTGAAACTTTGAAAATAGTAATTTTTTTCAAATTTTTCCTAAATTTTTTAATTTTTACCCCCCAAAAAAGGAACGGATCACCAAAATGACACTACTAACATAAAGTACAATGTCTCACGAGAAAACAGTCTCAAAATCACAGAGATATCTTAAAGCGTTGAAAAGTTATTACCACAGGAAGAGACACTGGTCAAATTTTAAAAAAAAAGTACCGAGCCTTAACGTGCAAACAGGCTGCGTCCTTAAGGGTTTAATGTTGAGATCTCGAGAATGGGTGTCCTTTGTACCCCCTTGGAAACTCAAGATAAGGTTGTGTATGCCCCGGCTGCTCTAGCTCTAGCCATCTCTATGGTGCTGATGAAGATTGGTCAGTACGGCGCTCGGCAATCTCCATCAGCCCCATTTAAATGAATGGAGCAGTTGGCGCATATGCACTTTGAAATCCATGGGCGCTCAATAACATGTGGATATGATCTCACTTGCTATAAGAACCCCTTTAAGCATTGCACTGGAAAGCATAAACCCACCACATAAACTGTCATTCTGCTGCTTGAGAACCCAGATCAACATGCACTATAGGTTTTAATGAATTTAGGGAAGATGTAACTGTCTATTCCATTGCATGTGATATGTGATATCTAAAATGACCTTACTTTGAATTTAATTTAAATATATCCACATGTTCATATGGATTTTGGGATTATTTCTGTGTTTAGTGCAAAAGCAGACAGAATTCATGGTTATTACACTTGAAATGCATGTAAAATGGCTAATTGTTTCATCATACCCACATCCTTAAAAAATTCAGCAAAGAAAAATGGCCATATCACATATTTATTTTAAAGCCTGCCTATTAAATTTGCATTTAAAGCAATTGAAAATGCTGTAAATCAATGCCAAAATATAAAGAACTTCTAAGTAATATATATTTATATTTAAAAAAAATAACATGATTAAATCCAGTCTGAGTTTACCACTGCTCATGTGAGAAATATATGGATAGTATAATGTAGCTATATGCAGCAACCCAATGGTTAAGCACTATAGCAATGTCTTTTTTTGTTCCTTTTTTACATGAGAAGTGGAGTCTACCTGTTTGGCTTGCATGCTGCTTTAAGGATTGGGGCAGACATGTGTACCTTCTACATTTTGTTTTTTGTTTCAAAAGACATATGTCAATTTGATAAATCAGATTTTGGACAAGCGGGTTGTCTTAATCTGAATTTTATGAAAATTGTTAAGTAGTAAGTTCTTAGTGAGGGATTGGATAGGTAATACAATAAAGGATTGCACATACTGTTCATATAAGTAAAGCACATAGTGATAAAGAAAGCAGTCTCCACAGATTTGTATATATTGCAATTGTTGTGTTGTGGAGACTCCATGAGCCTTAAGATTTCTATCCTTGAGGACACACTTGGTAAAAAGCATAAAAAGAAGAGGACTCCGATCAATATGATAAACTTGACAGCTCTCTTAATCTTTGAATCCTTGTCCATATTCCTCTGTCTCAGCTTCCAGATTATGCTGTATGAGCAGAATAGGACAATGCACAAAGGAAGAAAAAACTCAATAATGAAGAGGAGGTCGTGCCAATATGAGAGTGCAGGACATACAATAAAACTGTCACAGTATGCATTTCTGAATATATTGCCACCAGTGTGGTCTTTAGTCAGAATAAACACAGTCACTGATATTGCAATAAGCCAAACCAAACAAACAACAAAAATAGCATTCCTGATGGAAATAGAGTTGACTGAATGATGCGGATGAACTACTTTAAAATATCGATCCAAGCCAACAAGTGTAAGGAAGAAGATGCTTCCTGCCCGGTTCATGGCCAGCATAAAAAGCATTATTCTGCATGGGATATCTCCATAAATCCAGGTCTTGTGCTTCAGATAATAGTCTATTCTGAATGGTAGGCAAATGATCAAGAAGAAATCAGCCACTGACAGATTAAAGAGATAAACAGTACTAGATTTCCAAGACTTGATGTGAAAGAAAAAAGCCCACAATGCAGTCCCATTAAATATAGATCCGAGAATGAAAATTATGATCAAAAGAGTAGGGGGCACATAAGAAAGTATAGGATCCTCAAAAAAGCAACAGGTGTTATTGGTCTGGTTGAAAAATGAATGAGGTCCTTCCAATGGCATTGTATAAACCTTCTTATCTGTAGGTGGTAACATAATGCATGTGCTGTCTGTTCAGTTAGGAAAACTGGAATATGTTTGCAGAAGATCGAATGAAGACTGATGTGAAGGAGGAGGCTCTGTGATTCTAGGCATGTTTGCATATCTAAATTTAGTGTGATAACATACACGCCATCCTCACACTCTGCTAACAATTCTATGTAAATATTGTAATAAAAAACTGGCTCTTGCAAGCTTTTTTCTGAAATACTAGCAGCTAGTAAAGAGAAACCATGTTCTCTTAATATGCAGCGGTGTAGCTAAAGTTTCCTAGTGCAGAAGTTCATCTTGAGTTCCCCTATCGCATTGATCCCTACTCTGGCAGCACCGGACCACATTCACAAGGTTGACTTAGCTCACAGACACTCTCTGGGTCCTCTACTGGTGTTCAAAAATAGGTTTACTAATGTAATAAAAATAAATCAGAATGGGGGTGGTGGGATGGCTAACCAATACCTGGTGGCCTAAGTGGCTGACCATAGTCTGGCCTGAGTACACTGGCCAGTCAATTATGTGAGGCCTTCTAGGTGCCACATCTGCAACTGTTTAGATACTTCCAATTGCAGCACAGCTTCCCACCTGCAATCTCCACTATTTCTGTATATCCACTAATTCCTTTTCTAATGTTACAAGGGACATAAAGGCCCGATTGCCCCTTTACATACCCTTCACATCCCCATACTTGGTATTTCATATTCAGATTTTTGATGTAGTAAGTGTTTCCTGCTGTTGGCAACATGTCCAATCTCTAGTAATGTAACACTGTTATGCACTCCACAGGAGCCTACTGAGAGTTCCAGAGAAATGGCCAGTATGCCACTTATATTTAGGTTCTGGACTATCACTTTTAAATTATATGAAGAGAATCTGCATGGTGGCTGGGACATATGCCCATGGCATGCAGGTTAGATTATGTATTAGAATATGCCAGGTAGGGTAGATGGCATAGAGCAGTGACGGCAAACCTTTTGGTGACAGAGTGTCCAAACTACAACCAAAATCCACTTACTTACCAAGAAGTGCCAACATGGCATTTGAAGCAGTAACTTATTGCTACCTGTTCTTCCACATCTTTCAATCGTATTGCCCCCCCCCTTGAGGCAACCAATACAGTTGAAAGAAGGAGGGCAAATCAGACTATCATTGTAGCTTCTCTGTAGGGTCTCTCTGTACAGGAAGAATGTTGGGTCCAGCAGCATGTCCTCCAAAGAAATTGCAGTTCTGTCAGCACCTTCTCGCTTTTCCTGCAGTTCCAAACAGCCAATGGAGTGTTCCTTTAAAACAGCAAGGACGCAGCCATTTTGTAGCTTAAGGCTCAGCCCGATTTTTTGGATTCTGACCTGCGTCTCTTTATACGGTTATAACTTTTGAACACTGTTACTTATCAAAGCGATTCTGAGATTGTTTTTTCCCCACATGTTGTACTTCATTTTAGTGGTAAATTTTGGCAGATAAGTTTTGCGTTTATTTACAAAAAAAAAGAAAATATGATACATTTTTGGAAAAATTTGCCATTTTCGAAATTCAAAATCATTGCGTTTTCAGACAGATCGATTTACCACCTAAATAAGTTGCTGAATAACATTTCCCATTTGTTTAGGGCTAAATTGGAAAGATTGAAATCAAAAATTGAAATTTCAAAATTTCCACTCCATTTTCATATGCTTCCGGAAAAATAATTAAAGGGTTAACAGACTTCTTAAATGCTGATTTGAATAGGTTGAGATGTTAGGTTCATAACATGGTGTTACTTGTGGGGGTATATAGTACATAAGCCTTTATAGGGCACTTCCAAACTGAATTGATCACCAAAAAGTTAGCATTTTTCAAATTTCAAGAAAATCTGAGAAGTTGCTACTAAAACTTCAAACCTTCTCACATCCATAAAAAAAATGGAAACTTAAAACAAATAATGGATATAAAATGAAGACCAATGGCAAAAGGTTTCTATCAAAAAAAAATTTGTGGTATCACTTTTTGTCTAAAAAGTATAACATTTGAAACTTTGAAAATAGTAATTTTTTTCAAATTTTTCCTAAATTTTTGAATTTTTACCCCCCAAAGAAGGAACGGATCACCGAAATGACACTACTTACATAAACTACAATGTCTCACGAAAAAACAATCTCAAAATCACAGAGATATCTTAAAGCGTTGAAAAGTTATTACCACAGGAAGAGACACTGGTCAAATTCCAAAAAAAAGTTGCGAGCCTTAACCTGCAAACAGGCTGCGTCCTTAAGGGGTTAAAAAACAATGTAATGGTTCAAAACTATAATAATTTCTCACTTTAAAAATTCTTATTGTGGTTAAGCAATTAATACTTAAGCAAATTTTTTTTTTTACACATTTCACACATATCACTCATAAATCCGTAATTAAAGTGCTGGAGATTATCAATAGCTCAATAGCTATTGAGAAAGGAGGGAGAACCTCCGAAACGAGTTTAGCTATATACGTCTCTACGTTTATTTTTCCTACATGCAAGATTCACGTTCTCATTGAAGAAAGAAAAAAGAGAACACCTTGATGTCTCCAACATAAACCTTGAAGTCTCCATTACAAATTGAGAAGACTCTTCCGGCTTAGCAGGTACCAGAGAAGGAAACGGAGCTCCATGAATACCATCACTCTATCTGGTTCCATGCATGCGCAACAAAGAGAACACAACGGCCAAGGAGACACGTTTGCCGAGCACTGTATGGGCCGCGAGTAACGTTACCACTCTTTTTATCACTATTTTTTACCATTTCTAAGCATTTTTTATCTGTTGCCATTGAAAAAGAGATACTTATTGGCATAAAATAAACCAACAAGTGTTGAAAAACAGCGCAGTGACTGTGCACGGTCACTTAGACTTACAGCGCTGGATGGGAAATCAGCAAGGAAATACACTGTTGCAGTTTTCCAATTAAGAACATTGATGGGCAACATTTGTCTCAAAAGATAAAACAAAACATCTGTTCCACTATATACGGCTTGGGAAAACATTGAATGTGACTTTACAACCAAAAGTACCCTTGTTTTCAATATTTACCTGCAATAACTTGAAGTGCCACCCCACAACTAAGGTTGCGGCACTGGATACAAGTTCAAGACGCATTAAATGCTATTTCTCTAAAGTGTGAATTAGAGCTATATGCTGGTCTCATTAAAGCATGAGATATAATATTTTTTCGTATAAATTGTTTTTATTAAACATTTTCAAGTTAGGATACATACATTTGTGTGTTTACAGAGTGTCATCATATTAAATGTAGAGGCAAAGTCCTTTGTAGTTGTTACTTCATTTTTCTCATCCTCTTTATCTGGGGCCATGTCCCCTGGTGACAGGGTGATGACCTTTGTGAGTCTGTTTCTCTTTTTAAATGCTGAAAACTGCCCTTCTTTGGACATTAGTTGCGTTACATTTGACAGTATCAGTAAAGTTAATAACAATAACAAACTTTTAACAAAAAACATAAACGTCAGCTCACTACACAATGGTTTATCCAGGTTATATCATATCTATATAAGGTTTCCTTTTGTTTTCTTGGATACTTCGATGAGAGAAGAGGAGAAGAATTCAGGTGTGTGTGGTTGCTCTCCCAAATATAAATCTCTATTCTACTGTTGTTATTTTGTGTTTATGTCCCACTGTTCGTATTTTGTACTTTAGTCCATGGTGACCAAATTTCTGCTATTGGTTGATGACAGAGTAAGCCCCTAGATAAAATCATTTCATATTTGTATGTGGTGTCTATGCTAGCATTGAGTTCTTCTATTGGAAGGCGTTTATTGGATTTCCAATGTCTGGCAATGATAAGTCTTGCAATAGTTAGTATTTTGCAAGTCAAGATTCTTTGTTTTGTGGGAAGGGAATCCATTCCTATCCCCAATAGTGCCAGGGCTGGCTCAAATGGTAATGTTTGTTTCAGCATTTTTTGTACGATTTCAAATACTTCTTTCCAATAATTCTGTGCTATGGAACAATGCCAAAAACTGTTGGACAATGGTCCCTCTTCATGCCTCCAGCACAGCAGAGGGGGGATGCATTTGGATAGGCCTGGTGTATACGGTCTGGAGTATAGTACCATCTCATCATTAACTTAACCGCGTTTTCAATGTGTGCTGTACATTTAAGTGCTTTGTGTAGGAGGGTTGAGGCTTTTTCCCATTCTTTAAGCTGTATTGGGCGACCTATGTCTCTTTCCCACAGTCTGTAAGTGTAATATTTGTGTGCTTGATATTGTGAGGTTATATGAGAGTAAAGCGACTTGAGCCCTTTTGTTGGTCTCATCATTAGTTTGTAGAGGTGGGTGTCCCCTCCATTGGGGGGAGATTTAATGTTTACTAAGAGATGTTTTATTCTCAGGTATGTGAATATTGCTGCATTAGGTAATTGGTAGCGTTTTTGAAGTTCGTGAAATGCTAAAATTTTGTCTTGTTCACATATCTGACCTAGTGTTTTTACCCCAAGTGTTATCCACTGTTGTATTCTTGAGTCTGTGAGTGCATATGCCACCGTTTCTAATTTTATGTCTGACCTTTGTATTGTGTTTGATTGGACTTGGCTTGTTAGGTGAACGCTGGTCCAGACCTCTAGCAGATTGCGTGTAATGGGAAGTATTGATTTAACTTGGGGTATGTTCCAGTATGATGCTTCTAATAGAGTATCTATGTTTGTATTTGCTGCCAATGATTTCTCGATAAGCATCCATGGTAATAAAGGTTTGGAATGGAGCCATTGTATTGCTTGTTGTATTATGGTGGCTCTGTAATAACCCTTGATGTCTGGAACACTCAAGCCTCCTATCGATTTGTGCTTAGTTAAGATCTTACTAGAGACACGAGGTTTACTGCCTTTCCAGATATAAGAGGACATAATACTTTGAGCTTTGGTAAAGAATCTATTTGGGAGAGCAATTGGTAGTGTACGAAAAAGGTATAGAAGTCTCGGTAGTAACAGCATTTTAAATGCCGCTATTCTGCCTAGCCACGAAACTTCTTTATTAAGCATAGATTTAGATTCCCTATGAATTGCAGCTAGTAATGATTCGTAGTTTTCTACGTATAGTTTGGATGATGGAAATGTCACCTGAATTCCTAAGTATTGGATTTTACTATCTTTCCAGTCGAATGGGTATTTATGTCTTAAAAAGTGAAGGGAGTCTCGGTGTATAAATACTGGTAAAGCCTGTGTTTTAGTCGTGTTAAGTTTGTAATAGGAAACTTTCCCAAATTCGTGAATTAATGTGGTAACTGTTTCTAGGGATTCTTCCGGATTAGTTAGTGTGAGGATGATGTCGTCTGCGTATAAGGATATGACATGTTTCATACCTCCTATTGTCACTCCTTGAATTTTGCTGGAATGTTGTATGAGAGTTGCCAACGGTTCCAGCGATAGATTAAAAATCAACGGGGAGAGAGGGCACCCCTGCCTGGTTCCGTTGGTGATTGAAAAAGAATCCGACAGTGTGCCATTCGTGTATACCATGGCTGATGGATTGGAGTACAAATTTTTAATGGCAGCCAGGAAGGGGCCCCCCACGCCCATTTTTTCTAGTACCGAGAAGGCGTATGCCCAGTGAATGCGGTCAAACGCCTTCTCGGCGTCTAAGGCTAGAAGGATAGCTGGGGTCTGATTCTGTTCTAGGAAATGTAATATGTTGATGACTTTTCTAGTATTGTCTGACGCCTGTCTCTTTTTTACAAAACCCATTTGATTGTCACTAATTAGACTCGGAAGGCAGGTCATAAGTCGGGTCGCAAGGATTCTGGCATATATTTTTGAGTCAATATTTAGTAAAGAGATTGGCCTGAAGTTTTGTGGACAATCGGGTGGCTTACCCGGCTTAGGTATTGTTACTATTAATGCTTCTTGGTTTTCCCTAGGGAAGGTTCTGGTGTCAATCATATGATTAAAGGCTGTAGTCATATATTCAGTCAGTATGCTGGCATGTGCCTTGTAATACTCACCAATGATCCCGTCGGGACCTGGGGCTTTGTGGGGGGGCAGTTCCCTAATGGCTTTAGAGACTTCTTCAGGAGAGAAAGGTTGATTTAATGAATTTAATTGGGATTCATCTAGTTTGTTCAGGTTGATCTCTTGTAAAAATGTGTCTATTTCTTGTGTGGATGGTTTGTAGGTGAATGGGTCGTGTTTGAGATTGTAAAGATTTTCGTAGTATTCCTTGAACCTGTTGGCTATGTCTTTTGGGGTTATCAATTTCCCTTTTTTGTCGGCTGTGTGTATAAAGGGAATTTTTGCTTTAAGGTGTCTTGCTTTAAATCGGTTAGCTAAAAGTTTGCCTGCCTTGTCACCTTGCGCATAATATTGTGCGCCTGTCTTTTGGAGTCTTTTTTCGTATACATGTAACAGGAGTAGTCTCAACTGTTCTCGTTTTTTCCTCAGTGCTAAGGCTAATTCTGGGGAGGGGGTATTTTTGTTAGTTATTTCCAATCTGTCTATCTCCTTTATTATATTTTCCGATTCCGCAGCTCTTTGTATTCTGTCTTGGATCCCAAGTTTAATGAATGTACCTCGCATGTAAACCTTATGCGCATTCCATAGTAAAACTGGGTCAGGAACAGATTCTGTGTTAAATCTGAAATATTCCTTTAGGTCTCTTGTAAATATAGGTTTATATTTGGGATGTTGTATTAGGTATTCATTACAGCGCCATATGTATGTGGGAGTTTGATCTACTGTTTCGGAGATGGTCAGCGTAATGGGCGCATGGTCTGACCATGTAATGGTGCTTATAGGGGTTTCTGTAACTCTTGATAGTAAATGTCTGCTTATTAAGAATAAATCTATTCTAGAATAAGAATTATGAATTGCGGAATGAAATGTATAGTCCTTTTCTGTGCTATGTTGAGCCCTCCATATGTCATATAATTCTGTTTTCCCTAGATCTTGGCTCAGGCTTTGGGGTTTCCTTAGGGTTACTGAGGAGCAGTCCATATAGGGATCAGGGGTGATATTAAAATCCCCTCCCATGATTATTTCACCCATAGCATGTTTTTTTAAGATCCTTTGCATCTTGCGAAAGAAATGTATCTGTCTCTTGTTTGGAGAGTAAACCGTAAGCAAGGTGAATGTTTCGTTGTTGATTGTGCAAACTATTAGAACGTATCTTCCCATTGGATCTTTCAGTACTTTATTCTCTTGGAACGCTACTGTATTTTTAATCGCAACTGCGACCCCTCTGCTCTTGTTGTGAAAGTGAGATTGGTATATGTGTGGAAAATTGGGGTTATGGAGTCTATGTGCGTCTTCCTGTTTCAAGTGAGTTTCCTGAACAAATAGTATGTCACATGACTGTTTCCTTGCATCCTTCCATATTTGGGACCTTTTGAACGGGTTGTTAATGCCCTTCACATTCATTGACAATACCTTTATACCCATGATAATTTATGTGTGTCTGCTACCTTTGAAACCTTGTGTTTGTCATGTGTTCTGTTTCTAGATATCATGAGAATTTTGTACCTTAGGATCTTCGTGTATTTGTACATGTGGCTGAAACCTAATTTAACAAAACATAACAATAAACATGAACATTTTGGGCTCCAAAGACTTTTGCCCATTTAGAATTTCTGCAGCATAAAGCTGCGTCAGTGGGGGAGAAAATAACAGTTCGGTTTTATAATTACCAGTCCTGAGATGGTGAATTCGGACTATTTAGGTGTGCACCGTACCGATTGTTCAACTTTGCTTCTTTGTTTTAGACCCGATCTTGTGCCATTCCTCTGTGACGTTTGTAAGAGGGGTTCTTTCTTGAAGAATTGTATCCGGTATGGGTATGCCCCATCTTTTCAGTAGACGTGCACCTTCCTCCGGTGATCTGACTACGGAGATGCTGCCGTTGCGGGAAATCAGTAGCTTTGTGGGGAATCCCCATTTGTATTGAATCTGATTCTTCCTAAGCGTAGTCGTGATTGGTGTTAGTTGTCTCCTTGTGCGAAGTGTTGCAGCCGAAAGGTCTGTGTAGATCGTTAGACCTTGATATGGATTCGGGAGAGTTCCTATTTTCCTAGTTTCAGCCATCAGGCGGTCCTTTGTCGTGAAGAAGTGGATTCGTGCTAGCACGTCTCGTGGTATTTCTTCATTCAGATGTTTTGGGCGCGGGAGTCTGTGCGCTCTATCAATTCTCAAGTCTTGCTCTGTACATTCTGGGAGAAGTACTTTAATAAATCTTTGTATGTAAGAAGTTAGTTCTGACTGTGTGATTACTTCTGGGATCCCCCGGAATTTCACGTTATTCCGGCGAGATCTGTCCTCTATATCAGCTAGTTTAGCATGGATTTGTTGAACTTCTTCTTCTAGCTTATAGTGATCATCTATTAGTTCATTGTGTGAATGTACTACTTCCCCCATTTTCTCTTCCACATGGTGGATTCTGTTACCAAGGGATTGAACTTCATCTTTTATCGGAGTCAGCATTTTGTTTATGTCTCCTTGGAATGCCCGCCGCCATACACTGAGCATGTTTTTCATGGAACACTCTGTGAGTGTTTTCTCCGATGCTGGCAGCAGCTCGAAGGCGTCTTGGGATGTAGTTGGGGAGCCTTCTGGGAGTGAATTTTCATCTCCTGAGTCTCTTTGCTCTGGTGACAGTCTGGGCCTCTGTTTTACTGGACTACAGCTCGTGGGGGAAGCTAGCGGCGGCCATTTTGATGGCGAGTCAGCGCCGATTCCCGCTTCTATATCCTCTACGATCCCCGTTTGTTTTGAAATCGGGGAAGCGGGGGCTGAGCTGGAGCGTCTATTCGAATGTGGCCCCCCGTACCTTTTGCTGTGTCCCGGCGAGTACTGTGTCTTTAGAGATCGTGTGCGCAGTCTTGCGGCGCCATCTTGGATTTGATCTTCTGCAGCGGAAAGGTAAAAATCCATAATTTTCTGGGGTTTTGAGGGGTTCCCCCTCTTCTTGTTAGTGCTCCTTGACATGGAGGCACTGATTATGCTTTTTTTCTCTCGGGTCTTTGCTGCTTAAAGTCGCTTTGGGCTTGCTGCAGTACCGGAGCTAACACCTCATGCGTCCGTGCAGACAGGCAGTCAGGCCACGCCCCATGAGATATAATATTTAATTGTGGACACTACATTTGTGGATAATCTCAGCGCTTTTATTACGGATTTACACTCACCGGCCACTTTATTAGGTACACCATGCTAGTAACGGGTTGGACCCCCTTTTGCCTTCAAAACTGCCTCAATTCTTCATGGCATAGATTCAACAAGGTGCTGGAAGCATTCCTCAAAGATTTTGGTCCATATTGACATGCTGGCATCACACAGTTGCCGCAGATTTGTCGGCTGCACATCCATGATGCGAATCTCCCGTTCCACCACATCCCAAAGATGCTCTATTGGATTGAGATCTGGTGACTGTGGAGGCCATTTGAGTACAGTGAACTCATTGTCATGTTCAAGAAACCAGTCTGAGATGATTCCAGCTTTATGACATTGCGCATTATCCTGCTGAAAGGGCCATAAGATTTTGGGTACATTGTGGTCATAAAGGGGGATGGACATGGTCAGCAACAATAATACTCAGGTAAGGCGCGTGGCATTGCAATGATGCTCAATGATATTCCCCCATGACACCAACCACCACGCAGCCTGACACGTTGATAACAAGGCAGGATGGATCCAGCTCAGACTGATGTTGTTGATGCCAAATTCTGACCCTCCACCATCGAAATGTGCAGCGAGAAATCGAGACTCACAGACAGGCATAACGTGTTTTGCCAATCTTCTTACTGTCCAATTTCGATGACTTGTGCAAATGTGTAGCCTCATTTCCTGTTCTTAGCTGAAAGGTAGTGGCACCCGGTGTGGTCTTTCTGCTGCTGAGCCCTATCCTGCCTCAAAGTTCTACGTACTGTGCGTTCAGAGATGCTCTTCTGCCTACCTTGTTGTAACGGGTGGCGATTTGAGTCACTGTTTGCTCTTTTATCAGCTCAAACCAGTGCTGCCCCTTCTCCTCGGCATCCACAAGGCATTTCCGCCACAGAACTGCCGCTCACTGGATGTTTTTTCTTTTTCGGACCATTCTCTGTAAACCCTAGAGATGGTGTGTGCGTGATCCGAGATCACCAGTATGCAGTTTCTGAAATACTCAGACCAGCCCTTCTGGCACCAACAACCATGCCACGTTCAAAGGCACTCAAATCACCTTTTCCCCATACTGATGCTTCAGTTGGAACGAGGATTGTCTTGAGCGTCTACATGCCTAAATGCACTGATTGCCGCCATGTGATTGGCTGATTAGAAATTAAGTGTGTAACGAGCAGTGACGGATGTACCTAATAAGGGCCGGTGAGTGTGAGTGTAGAGTGTGTGAAATGTAAAAAAAAATTTGCTTAAGTATTAATCGCTTAACCACTATATGAATTTTTGAAGTGAGAAATTATTATAGCATCAACCATTACATTGTTTTTAACCCCTTAAGGATGCAGCCATTTTACAGCTTAAGGTCAGCCCGATTTTTGGATTTGACTTGCGCTTCTTATATGTATAACTTTGAACACTGTTACTTATCAACAGCGATTCTGAGATTGTTTTTTCCCACATGTTGTACTTCTTTTAGTGGTAAATTTTGGCAGATAATTTTGCGTTTATTTACAAAAAAAAGAAATGTGATGAATATTTTTGAAAAATTTGCCATTTCGAAATTCTAATCATCACGTTTTCAGGCAGATAGATTTCCAGCTAAAAGAGATGTGCTGAATAAATTTCCCATTTGTCTACTTTACATTCATAATTTCTGAAATATCTGGATAATTTATTTTGACGTCACGGGCTTACAAATAGAATATCGCTTTCGGATTTTCAGAATTGACTATTTTGGGGATAAATACAGTTTTGAATGAAATTTTACTATTTAGCATCAAAAACCCCCTATATAACCAACCCATTTTCAAATCTGCACCCCTCAAGCTATTAGAAACAGCTTTTACGAAGATTGTTAACCTCTGAATCTTCTATCAGTAATTGAATCAAAATGGAGGTGAAATTTAGAATGGTCATACTGTTTCCTCTATACGTTTTTTAGACACCAAAATTTATACATTTCCAAAATTAAAAAGAGAAAACCCCCATACAATTTGTTCTGCAATTTCTCCTGAGTATACAAAGACCCCCCACATGTGGCCGTTACTTGTTTTATGGGGGCACAGCGAGGCGCAGAAGGGAAGGAGGGGGGCGCTGAAGCTGCCAGGATTTTAGTTTCCTCATGTGCCCTTTGAAGGCTATAAAATTTTCGTTTTTCGTTATGGGGCCATGTGACGGCATTATTTTTTTGCGGGATGAGATGCTTTTCCATTGTTACCATTTTTGGGTTGGTATCACCATATTGTGAAAATTTAGGAACTTTTTTGATTGGGCAGGCAGTAGAAAAGCATCAATCTGTACTGGATTTTTTTTTTTTTTTTGGTGTTCACCGTATAGACTAATAGTCATGTTATCTTTATTTCTGGGTTGATGATCGATTACGGGGATACCAGACATGAATATTTTTCTTACGTTTTACTAAATTGTTCAAACAAAACCCTAATGTGGGAAAAATCTATAATTTTGTATTGCCATCTTCCAAGTGGCATAACTTTGTTACGTTTTTGGCTACGAGTGGTTGATGGCTTGTTTTTGCGGGACTGTTGTACTTTGCACCAGTATCATGTCTGAGTACATATGGTTTTGGTCGCATTTATATCAGATTTGTGTTGTGGATTGAAAAGGTAAAAAATCATAATTTTTGGAGGGTATTAATAATCAGTTTTTTTTACGGCGTTTACGTGGGGGTTCAATAATGATTTACTTTTATTTACTGTTGTTACGGACGCGTTGTACTATATATGTGGGTTGTGTTATGTGTGTTTACTTTTTTGGGATTATTTAGATTTATTTTGGTATAGTCTCTTTATATGTTTTGGGGGTTTGGGCATTTTTAGTGATTATGACTTTATTTTTTTATTGAATAACTTTTTTTTTACTTTTTCACTTTTATACCATGGGACATGAAGAAGCAATCTTCTGATGTTCTTCATGATTATAATCTGCAATACTCCTGTATTGCCAGAGTATATCAGGTCAGCCTATCACTTGCATAGGCTGGCACTTTGCCAGTAAGATGACGTCACAGACCGCCTACTTACGGCAATTCTTGCAGTAACTCTGGGGTCCAGATCGGACCCCAGAGGGCAGTTCATAGACAACGATCGGCGCCCCTCGAAAAGCGGGTCGGGGGGCGCCGATCGGGGGAAAGAACCCCCAGATACTTGTTAGATGCCGCGGTCGCGCTGCCGCGGCATCTAACGGGTTAAGCACCCGCGAGCGAGACAACTCGATCCTGGGGTGTTACACTGGGGTGCCGGTATTAGTTACAGCCGGCAACCCCGTGTTTCCGATGCGGTTCGGTCTGATCCAGAGCCGACCGGCATAGGAAGCCGTGGCGGATATATCCGCCACTGAGCGCTAAGTCACGCGCTCCGTGGCGGATATATCCGCGGGAGCGCGAAGGGTTAAAGCAGAAATTCTCACAAATTCATCATGTTATAAACCATGAATACTAATGTGCAGTAGTTTTATTAAGTGTCATATCATTACGTATTTTGTATTTATATTTTTTTTGTTTTTTTTTAAATTTTATTATTTATTATTTAATAAACAAATTATTCATGTTATCCTTACTTGTATGTAAATAAGAATATAGCAGCATTTAGATGTGCTCAATCTTGGTGCTCAGCACACCTAATAATAAAATAGTGTTATAATATAAATTAAAAATCTAAATAACCAGGGAGGTGTGATAAATTTAAAAACTTTCTTTTGTACATAATATGACCCAAGTTAATTGCGTCCTTATGTATATTTAATTTCAGTGAAAGCTTCCCCCAACACTAAAGTAGACGCCTCAAAATAAAGGGGAATGAATAACTTTTTATTTCATCAAATATAAAAACCAACAAACTCCAATTCATTACACTTCTAACAGCTTATAACAGACAGGTCTATGCCATCTCGTTTCTAAGGGACAACATGGCTACATTTATGAGAAATTATCTTCACACAGGTACATTTTTTTTAAATAATATCCAATTGAAGAAATGTTTACATTTGGCAAATTAATTAAATTAAATTTAAATGCCCAGATGGGAATATCCCTTTAATTTCTATAAGAAAGTGTAAACTTTATAAAAATATGTCAAATTGTTTGTGTTATATGATAAAAATTGTATAATAAAGTGTTGTGTGTTAAGACCATCTCCCATATTTCTGCTGCATACCCACCTCAATTTTAGCCATAAACTCCTTGTGGAGATATAACTCATTGGGGCACATGCATCATAGTTTGGTCTCTCTGAGGTGAATTTTAGAGACTTTTGGTGGCTAGTTTTTGAACCTTATGTATGATCCTGTCTTTTTACTTGTGATACATGTTCAGTTTTTCCTATCCTGCCAGGCGCAAATTTTGGCTTCTTTTTGAGATTTTTTGTTGCAAATGTCTGAAATCCACATGGACATAAGCCACATAAGGGGACACTACTGTAGGAGTGGACACTACTGTTAATTTGGGATTTAACATGTTTCATTTTTAATGACATGACATTTTGAAACTAATTACAACAGCTGAGGAGAGGTGATTTGCCTTATTTCATTACTTTAACATTTGAATTTACAAAACACATAGTAAACGCAATGTTAACACATGCGTAAATGCAGCGTTTATATTCCGTTTTGTAAACACAAGTGTTAACAGTAATGCTGTTAACCTCAAATCACCTCTCATCAGCTGTTGTAATTAGTTTCAAAATGTATTAAAAACACAATTAAACCTCTATGTGTGACCTCACAGAAGTAACCAAAAAAAAGCGCAAGAATTTTGACAAAAGAGGTTACTGTGCAAAATGTTAAACATTTAAAGGAAACCTACCATTTCAAATGGTAGGTTTAAGCTGTAAACACCGAGCACCAGCTCAGGGTGAGCTGGTGCCGGTGCTTAGTTTCGTTAGTGTTAAAACAGCGGTATCGCGGTTTTAACACGTTTTAAACTTTATAGCAGAAGCCGCTTCGGCGCTGCGCGTGACCGTGCACGCGCAACGCCTGTGGCATTTCCTATGTAGGCGCCGACAGGATAGTGGCGCACCATCGCGAAGCAGTTATGCTATCGAGTTTAAAAGGTTAAAACTCGCGATACCGGGGGCGGTTTAAAACACTAACGAAACTAAGCACCGGCACCAGCTCACCCTGAGCTGGTGCTCGGTACTTACAGCTTACACCTACCATTTGAAATGGTAGGTTTCCTTTAAAGCATGTGAAATAATTCCAATTTACATGTTAAAATCGGGTCCATGAAAAAAAAACTTCCTTTGCACCTGCCCTGGACCAGGGCATCGGGGAAACTAAGATATATAAGACACTTCAGAAGGTGCAGACCAAGGCGTACTTGAAAAAAGGACAGGTGAAAAGTCGCAAAAAAGTTGCAAATATGCCAAAAGTCACAAAAATGAGACAATTTGACAAGGATACATGTACCCATTGTTACTAAACCCAGATTATCCCTGACAACATGTATAATATTGCCCATTAATAATTATAATAACTATAGATTCATTTAGTAGATTAAAAATTAATTCAATGTGTCTTATATTACAATTCATTACATCAAAAAGGGATTGTCTCTTTCTCAGCTCTGTTAAATAAAGTCCATACAAATCTTTTCCATGGTATAGTCCATTAATCTGATTCTTTCTTTTATTGTACAGGAAGTTGAAGACCTTCCGAATCTCAGGCTGTCATCCAGTCTGATACCAATCGGTGAGTAGTACCTCGAATAGCCATCATATCAATTTCTAAAACTAAAGAACAAACAAAATTTTTTAAAAAACAAAGAAAAAATTACATATTTACAAAAAAGATCCAAAACTTAAAGATTCATTTAGCCCTAATTGTGCCATTGTGCCTAGTTTGTAAATCCATTTACATTCGATTTAAGACAATCTTTTCATCAGGTCACCCCCAAAAACACCCAACTGTACCTTATCTATGCCTCTGAAGACTAGTTTTTTACTGTAGCATTGATGATACTGCTTAAAGTGCTTTGGTAACGTTTCAATGTGTTTTTCTGACTTTGCATTTTCAATATCTCGTATATGTTCGCCAACTCTCAGTTTAAAGTCCCTTGTCGTTAGACCGATATATATTTTACCACATGGACATGTTGCATGGTATATTACACCAGGGGTCCTACAGGAGATATGATTCGTAATTTTATATTCCTTTTTACTTCTTGCTCCAAAAATGTCTTACATCTTTCTATATTCTATATATATTCCCCTCAGTATTCAATTAATTATTTCCTATTAGTATGGATGTTTTGTATTTGTTACATATTAATATGAGAAATGTAAGAAAATGTTCTAATGATGTATTTGTAGTTCATATAATATACCTCCGGAAGGAGGGATATAATAGTTTGTGAAGGTGTGTGCCGGGCATGTCTGAAGAAGGGTCGGTGTTTCTTCTCCGAAACGCACATCATGTTGGCTTACCTGATCGTTTTAAGCGGTTAATGGAGTGCGAGTCTCTGCCGAGGTCTAAAGTTATGTGAGTGTCTATACTATATTATTATGGACTATGCTGAATGTGCGAATAATATGTACCTATATTTATGGCACGAAACGACAATGAAAGAAGATTATTTGTTAGTTATGAATAAATTGTAATATCTACTACATCAAGGTAAAAGAAATATATTACTTAAAATGTTTTGTTGCTTATGGTCCTAAGTGTTGGGACATTGTCCACTGATGCGTTAAACCAATTTTTAACAGAGCCAACAACAAAAGTTGTGCATGTAATATGCATAATCTCTTCATTTAATAGAGGTTGTGCAGAAAGGAGTATTCGCAGACTACATGTGGCAAATTGTCAGTTCTCATCTGATGAGTTTCTGGGAAGCTAACCCATTTCTGAAAAATGACCAATTTTCCAAGAAAAAACTAGTAATCTTTATTTTAATATAATAAAGAATAACACATAAAACTTTTCTTTTTCGTCCCGTGTCCAAGTGTGATGGATAAAGGCAGCGTTGGCGAACCTATGGCACTGGTGGCCCAGAGCTGCACTCCAAGTTCTTTTACTCTTTCCGTGGGACACCCCTGTGCGCGCACTCAACGGGACGCTGGTCAAATATGGTGCCCTCCAGCCACACGCAGACAAGACCTTCAAAGAATTTTACTGAACGCCAGTTTTCAAGCAACTAAAAGATACTGCTTTCAGTGAGATCTTTAAAGTGATTCGTACTGGGCTGTAGAAATAGTGAGAATGGTAGACAGGGCCAAATTACCTTGGAGACCTCCTGTGGTCCATGTCTCTGGTACACAGGAGCACTGGAAAGACAAGCTCAATGATGCAACTTCCTCCCTTCTAACTTTCTAACTTGGTTTTTGGTGTTCCTAGGAGGCTGAGTATGATTGAAGGTTGTTGAGCATGAAGCCAAATAGTTACTCTTTTGCTAGTCACTTTTTGTGTTGACCAGCTATATTGCAATCGAGGGGGGTTTGGGATTCCAAGTTTGGGAGCTCGCGTTGCTAAAAACAGGTTGCCATCCACTGGTATCTAGGTATGTTATTGTGGAAACTACTGGGACAAACACGTTACTTATATTTTTTTATTAATATATATACACGACACCCCTCACCGGCCACTTTATTAGGTACCGCTTCCAAACTGCTCGTAACACTTAATTGTCTAATCCGCCAATCACATGGCGGCACAATCAGGCATTAGGATGTAGACATGGTCAGACAAGCTCTGCGTTTCACATACCGAGCATACAGTATGGGGAAGAAAGGTGATTTGTGCCTTTGAAGTTGGGCATGGTTTTGGTGCCAGAAGGAGCTGTGCTGCAGTATTTCAGAAATGCTGATCACTGGGATTTTCACAGCACAATCCATCTCTAGGGTTTTCCAGAGAAATGGTCCGACAAAAAGAAAAAAACATCACGTGAGCGAGGGCAGTTCTGTGGGGGAAATGCCTTGTTTGATGCCAGAGGTCAGAGGAGAATGGGCACGACTGGTTGGGGGGGGCGAGCTAATAGAAGCACACAGTGACTCAAAATCGCCACCCTTAAAAACCAGGTAGGCAGAACGGCATCTCTGAATGCACAGTACGTCCAACTTTGAGGACAGATGGGGCTACAAGCAGCAGAAGCCTACACGGTGCCAATCCTTCTCATCTAAAAAACAGAAACGGGCTACAAGTTGCACAACTATCGAAATTGGACAGTAAGATTGAAAAAACATTGTTGTCTGATGGTCTCGATTTCTGCTGCGACATTTGGATTGGTAGGGTAGAAGTCTGGCCGATACAAATGAAGCATGGATCACATCCTGCCTGTATCAACGGTTTCAGGATGGTGGTGGTGGTTGTCATGGTTGTGGAGAATATTTCTTGGCAACTCGTTGGGCCCCTTGGTAACCATTGAGACATCGTTGCAACGCCACAGCCTACCTGAGTATGTTGGGACCATATGTCCATCCGCCTTTATGACACCAATTAACCCAAACGTGATGGCTACTTTCAGCAAGGATAATGCTGCCATGTCATAAGCTGGAAACTCTCAGACTGGTTTTCTTGAACATTGAAACACGTGAGTCACTGTCCGCACTCAAATGGCCTCCACAGTCACCAGATCTCAATCCAATAGAGCATCTTTGGGATGTGGTGGAACGGGAGATTCGCATCATGGATGTGCAGCCGACAAATCTGCGGCAACTGTGTGATGCCATCATGTCAATATGGACCAAAATCTCTGAGGAATGCTTCCAGCACCTTGTTGAATCTATGCCACGAAGAATTCAGGCAGTTCTGAAGGCAAAAGGGGTCCAACCCGTTACTAGCATGGTGTATCTAATAAAGTGGTTGGTGAGTGTATGTATATATATATATATATATAAGTTTGTGTTTATATACTCTAAAGGTTCTTCATAGGACAGAGTCAGGCTAGTTGTTTGCATATTATTTCGGGGATGTTAATATTTGGTTGGGCAGTAAACTGTGAAACATAACAAAGAACTAGACCTCTTGTTCTACAATCAACCTTCATTTACATTTAAAACAAAATGATGCCATTAAGCAGTAATAATTAATTAGTGTTGTGTTTCTAGCTCTGTAATACTTATGTAATAATGGATACAAGGATGGGTAATATTTCCCCTATTCCATAATTGTCTACATAAGCCCCATGAGTTCACAGTCAGACGTCTTCCTTTTCTTTCTGAAAAATGAAAGGAATCAAACTGAGTCTCAATTATCATAATTCATGTAATCAGTGATTGTGATAAAACAATAATTCACACATAATACCGCATGTCTCCAACATCTGACCTTTGAGAGAGGATGTAATTAGAGAATAATTACCAAACTCCTTGCACAATCAACTGCTTGTGATTCTCTCCAGGAATTGTGAGACCCCAATGTTTACATAGACAGAGTATGATTACGAACTACATGGCACTGGAAGCATCTACAGGTCAGATGTTGATTATTGTTGCAATAAACAGAAGTGGATTATGACATTTGGTGAGTTAAATGTATGTGGTAAATAAACTTGTTGGATTTCTGTAATTCAGATTTAAAATAGTTAAATTGTCTCCCAGGTTGAATTTCAATTCCAAAAAGAGCCATTTCAGAGCAACCTACAGGGGTGTTATTCTAGTATATAATGAACGAAGGTATGGCGATAGCACGTGGATTACAGAAGATGTGCCATGTCTGGTGTTAAATAGGGAATGCTCAATTCAGGGCTTTCGCAAATTAAAGTCTATGGCCTTAAATAGAAGTACTGGATATACTCGTGTATAAGCCGAGTTTTTCAGCACAAAAAATGTGCTGAAAAATCTTTCTCGGCTTATACACCAGTCAATTTAATAAAAAAAAAAATAATACTCACCCTCCGGCACCCGAATCCTCGGCGGCGGCTCCCGGATCCTCGGCGGCGGCTCCCGGTCCTCAGCGTCGGCTTCCGCTTCTCTCTGCATTCTTCACTAGCCAGCAGTCGCGTCCATGCGAGCTGCCTCCGGCCCCACACTATGATGCGGTGGTGTCGCCGCTGATGATGGACGCGACTGCCAGCTAGTGAAGAATGCAGAGAGAAGCCGGCGCCGAGGACCGGGAGCCATGCCAAGTATTAAAGGTGAGTATCGTCAGAGGGTGAGTATTAAGTAAATTTTTTTATTAGCTTGGCATACTTGGGGCACGCTGTATAACACTTGGGGCAAGGCAGGCTGTATACCACTTGGGGCAGGGCAGGCTGTATACTACTTTGGGCAGGGCAGGCTGTATACTACTTGGGGCAGGGCAGGCTGTATACCACTTGGTGGCAGGGCAAGTAGTTAATTACCACTTTGGGGGCAGGTGTAAGACCACTTGGGGAGGGCTACGCGTAATCCACTTGGGGCCCGGACGGCTGTAACTACTTGGGGCTAGGGTCAGGCGGATATACTCTTGGGGGTCCAGGCAAGCTGTCTAACCATTGGGTCAGGGCAAGCTGTATACCACTGGGGGCAGGCTTTATACCACTTGGGTCAGGCAGGATGTATAACACTCGGAGCACGTGTATACCTCTTGGGGCGGGGCCAGGCTGTTATACTACTTGGGGCAGAGGAGGCTTATACTACTTGGGGCAGGGCAGCTGTAATACTACA